>PVKM010028253.1:0-18387 GCA_004027735.1 Carollia perspicillata
CCCTCCCATTTCCACCCCCCTTAGTTTTTGTCCATGTGTCCTTTATACTTGTTCCTATAATCCCTTCCCTTTTTCCTCTGAAATTCCCTCCCCTCTCCCTTCTGGTTACTGTCATCCCATTTTCTATTTCAATGTCTTTGGTTATATTTTGCTTGCTTAAAACAATTTTCTTAAATCAATGCAAGTAAAACTTGCTGAGCCATCCATGTGGAAACACTGCCATCAGATCCAGAGGAAAACAAGGATTTAAAGTACTCACAGTTTCCTTTTAGTTCAATATCTTATCAAGGCAGCAGTGGTAGCAGCTGCTTTTCATGTTTTGCTATGTTGTCCAAGGACAAGAAGAAGAAGAAATGCTGGAAAGTTGTCCTAGAAAGACAAAGATCCAGTGAACAAATCTGGGGGCAAGACCAAAAAGAAGAAGTGGTCCAAAGGCAAAGTTCAGGACAGGCTCAATAACCTGGTCTTGTTTAACAAAACAACATATGACAAACTGTGTAAGGAAGTTTCCACCTACAAGCTTATAACCCCAGCTGTTGTCTCTGAGCGACTAAAGATCTGCAGTTCCTTGGCCAGGGCAGCCCTTCAGGAGCTCCTTAGTAAAGGATTTATTAAACTAGTTTCAAAGCACACAGCTCAACTAATTTACACCAGAAAC
The DNA here is from genome assembly GCA_004027735.1 of Carollia perspicillata. Lineage (NCBI taxonomy): Eukaryota > Metazoa > Chordata > Mammalia > Chiroptera > Phyllostomidae > Carollia > Carollia perspicillata. Next base: position 659 of record PVKM010028253.1, read on the forward strand.
ACCAAAGGTGGGAATGTCCCAGCTGCTAGTGAAGGTCCTACCACCTGTACATTTTGAAAAATAAAACTTCATTAAATCCAAAAAAAGTACTCACAGTTGGAGCGGCTGGATTGAGCTTGGAATAGCAACCAGGTACAGTCAAACAAGGTAAGCAGTGAACCAAGTATTGATGGGGAGTCAGTTCACTGGTAAATCCCCCTGTGAGTAGCACAGAGCTAATGCAGTCCATCCACGGGCGGGGTCTGGTGAGGGTCCACGAGTGGGAACAGGGAAGACCAGTCTGAGGAGTCTAGCCATCCAGACCACCACCATGGGGGTTGCTGTCAGGGCAGAGGTGAGGAGCAGAGAGGAGTGCAGTTGTGGGGCCTAGGGCTGGGGTTGGGGAGCAGCGGGAATTCAGCTGAGAGTAGGGTTCAGCAACTCAGTATGTCTGCAGGCTCAACAGTGGTCAAACAAACAATATTGTGACAAATCATCAGGGCCAAGTTTTGAACCTTCGAGCCCAGGTCTCTTTAGGGAGCAGAGGCCCCAACAGTCTGGATAATAACAGAATTTTCTGAGCCCAGCACCCAAAAACCATAAGAGCGCTGAATTACTTTCCAGTTGTCTATCCTCAGTGCACATCACAGTGTTCTGCCATGATTTTGAAACCTGGGAAGTTTGTCAGCAGAAGAATGTTGGATCTAAGCAGGCCTAGGAGGAATAAAAATCAAAATCACCAGGCGAGGAAATGGCTCCATGGGAAGCTGCCTGCAGACCCTACCCAGGAAGATTAGGGTCTGGGGTTGGCCTATTTGGCATAACAGGATGCAGCTTTAACCCAGCAACCAGCTCTAGCCAATCAGACTCTACTACCCCAACCACAGGTTTTTGCATTTAAAAACCTTGATCTAAGAACAAAGAGGAAGTCCTAACCTCCCCTGGTTGGCTCCCCAAACTCCCTCAGTTGGCTCCACTTTCCCCCACAAGTCCCAGCCTCCCTTGGTCGGCCCCACTTTCCCTCTTATTCCCCACTAATAAGCCCTGCTCTCCTTAGATCCCTGTGTCTGTCCAGTTTCTTGTGTGACTCCGACCTAACAAAGAATATATGTAGAACTATTTAGCTCATGGTCTTTATTTTGAGCGCATACCAGATTTTCAAATTATTTTTGTTAGCTGAGAGAGAGAGGAAGAAGAAGGATGAGGAGAAGAAGCAAGAGTAGAAGGATTAAAGGAAGGAAAAAGAAATAAAAAAGATTGAGAGAGAGAGAGAGAAAGAAAAAGAGAGAGAAAGAGAAAGAAAGAGAGAAAGAGGAAGGAAGGAAGGAAGGAAGGAAGGAAGGAAGGAAGGAAGGAAGGAAGGAAGGAAGGAAGGAAGGAAGAAAAAGGAAAGGAGAAAAGAGGGAGGGAGGGAAGAAGAGAGATGATTTGACAGGAATGCTTGTGTACACCACTGTGATCGCCCTAAAGAAATTATCTATTTTCCAACTATACCTATTATCTTACCCCTCCTTAGGACACACTTTGGGGTAACAATAAAGTCTGCAATAATTCTGCATGGTTTAGGGTAAATTATACTTTGCTTTTATCTGAAACATAATCTAGAAGATGGTGTCTGGCTCCCTCTCCCTCCTGCTCTCCTTCCAAGAAGCATGTCCATACTTATCCCTTCCCCTCTTCTTCCCTACAGACATGCATCCCCCAAACGCTATAGTACCCATGAGATTTGCAACTAGGGAGCAATGGGCAGGGGCAGCTCATCCCAGGCTAACCCCCCGAACCTATGCCCAAGGACCCCTTTTCTCTGACTTCTTAGTAAGCCAAAGCAGCTCAGCCTAGGCTCATTTCCCCAACTGATGGGGGAACCCAAGAGTTAAAATGTTTTCGTTTTAAGTTACAGTTAAGAGGCTTAGTGATTAAAGCATGTAGAAAGCTGTTGTCCCAGGAACTGAAATGTATGACCAGACCTACCCTACCTAACTCCTGGAGACCAGAAAGCAATTCAAACTTTATGCCCCAGGAGGACAGCAAGCAATCAAGATGGTATCGGAGTTATTGTATACTCCAGTGAGGGAACATCTGCCAACCAGGACACGGATAAAGAATTATCAGTCAGCAGATGAAGGGATGCTAGAAAAATTGCCAGGCTGCAGCTTTTATCTAATTAAAAGCTTTATCTTTTCCCCTGAATTCCAAACCCCTTACCTACCCTTTCTTCTCCTTATAAAAAAGTTTGGCTGGAGATGAGATATTAAGATGGTTTTTTAGGTACATTACCTGCTCTCTTCTCATTTTGCTGATATCTGCATAAAGTACCCATAAAGATCCATCTTTGTCTCTACTTATTTGTTCTGGTAGTGATAGGCAGCATAGATGCAACCTTTCTGGTTTCACAACTAGTTCCTCTCCTTTTGCTTCTTCTGTCCTAAGCCCTTCCTTGTTTCACTATCCCTAGCTTTAATAAATATCCTCTAAAACTCACCTGGACTTGCCCTAACCAGTGTGGCTCAGTTGGTTGAGCATCATTCCACAAAGCTAAAGGTTGCTGGTTCAATAACTAGTCAGGGCATATGTCTGGGTTGTGGGTTTAGTCCCTAGTTGGGGGTGTAGGAGAAGCAAGCAATCTATATTTCTCTCACACATGGATATTTCTTTCCCTCTCTTTCTCCCTCCCTTCCCCTCTCTCTAAAAATAAATAAAATCTTTAAAAATATAAAATATGTTTATATTTTTATAATAAAATAGAAAATATTTTTAAAATAAAAATAAATAAGAGGCAATGTCTCAAGGCAAGAAACTGTCACTCAGAAATATTGTACTAAAGCTGATGAGGTTGTGAACTAACTAGACTCAGGCCAATTCATATAAGAAGACGACTGTTAATGTCTCCAGCAGATGGCGCAAGGTGACCTCCGCTGTGATGAGACTTCTCACAGTATGACCTATTTAATATCAACATAGGTTTCCTTTTTTTTACTTTAAAAATGTTTTTATATTTTTATTATTATTTTATTTTAATTGTTGTTCAAGTACAGTTTTCTGCTTTTTACTCCCATCCCAGCCCACCCCCCAACCCTCCCCACCTCCCTCCCATTTCCACCCCCCTTAGTTTTTGTCCATGTGTCTTTCATACTTGTTCCTGTAAAAAAACCTTCCCTTTTTCCCCTGAAATTCCCTCCCCTCTCCCCTCTGGTCACTGTCAGCCTGTTCTCTATTTCAGTGTCTTTGATTATATTTTGCTTGTTTGTTTGTTTTGTTGTTTATGTTCCTGTTAAAGGTGAGATCATGTGGTATTCGTCTTTCACCACCTGGCTTATTTCACTCAGCATAATGCTTTCTTTCCAGTTCCATCCATGCTGTTGCAAAGGATGGGAGCTCCTTCTTTCTTTCTGCCACATAGAATTCCGTTGTGTAAATGTACCATAGTTTTTGACCCATTCATTTACTGATGGGTGCTGAGGTTGCTTCCAACACTTGGCTATTGTAAATTGTACTGCTATGAACATTGGGGTGCATAGGTTCTTTTGGATTGGTGTTTCAGGGTTCTTAGGATATAATCCTAGCAGTGGAATTGCTGGGTCAAAAGGCAGATCTATTTTTAGTTTTCTGAGAAAATTCCTTACTGTTTTCCATAGAGGTTGTACCAGGCTGCAATCCCACCAACAGTGTACTGGGGTCCCCTTTTCTCCACAACCTCTCCAACACTTGTTGTCTGTTGCTTTGTTTATGATGGCCATTCTGACCCGTGTGAAGTGGTATCTCATTGTGGTTTTAATTTGCATCTCTCTGATACCTAGCAATAACTGAGCATCTTTTCATGTGTCTCTGGATCCTCAGTATGCCCTCCTTGGAGAAGTGTCTGTTCAAGGTTTCCTTTTCATATGATGACTGGAACAGTAGATCCTGGCCAGGTAAGGGTCTAGGTTAGGAAAGAAATTGTTCAGTGGGATTCCAGGAGATGCTAAGTAGGAAAGACAAAATCTGGATGCTTTTTAATTTATTTCTCATGTTAAACTGTTTTAAAATGTGCCATGACCTCACCAATAATAGTATTTCATTCACATCATTTGAGGCTCTGAAAAAGTTAAGAATTCTTCTAAGACAGAGTTTTAGATTGTGTCCTGAAGAACAAGAAAGTACCAAGAATTCAGATATTTGAAAATATTTTAATTAATTGGTAAAGGGCTCATAATGGAGAAACCTTTTCTATAACAAAGATAAAGCAAACCTGAAAGAAACCACAGGGAAAGGGACATTGATTAGACATTACTGAGATCAGCCAAGGTTTCTGCTGCTTCACTAGTTACTCACAAATAAATATAGTGTTCCTGCTCACATTTTGAGCTCTAATCTATGCACTTCTCATGAGAAGCAAAGAGTAAAACTGAAAGCAGTTACCTCTTTGGGAAGGTGGGGGACATAATATGTCATCCCTGGGATCATCTTCACAATCTGGGACAGAAAGTAGAACTTGAACTTGGTTAATTAAAGCTTCTTAAATGCCTGCTCTCACAAGTTTCCAAAGAAACAAGAGTTTGGAATGTTCGGGTCAGTGACTGATTTCCAGTGAATAGTTGTCCTGGCAGCACCTACTATCTTCCTTCCCTTATATCCACTGACATCTTAACTCTCCGCAGTCTACTTTTACTGTCAGTCTGCCACTAAAACTTTATTTTTAAGATATTTTGAAATATAAAAGTAATATATGTTAACTAAAGAAAGCATTGGAAAACGCTGAAGAGTAAAAAGGAGAAATCACCCATGATTGCGTAGACAATGGTGATGCATAATTCTAACAAAGAGCGTGTGTCCAGAATATACAAAGAATTCCTACAAATCAATTTTTAAAAACGATAAAAAGAAAAATGGTCAAGAGATTTGGACCCTTCACCAGAGTATACTCAAATGGACAATTGCAGTTTTGTAGGTGGAAACCATAATGCATGTGATGGATTTAAGCTTTGTCCACAAATTCTTTGATACAGTATGCCTCCTGATCCACAATTTCACTTTCTGCCATTTCTGTTGCCCACACCAGCCATGGTCCAAAAGTATTAAGTGGAAAATCCCACAAATAAACAATTGATAAATTTTAAATTGCACTCCATTTTGAGTAGCATAATGAAATCTTTTGCCTTCTACCTCTGTCCTACCTGGAACCTGACTTGTCCCTTTTTCCACCTAATAGTCACGTAGTAGCCAATTTATCAGATTGACTGTCTATATCAAAGTGCTTATGTTCATGTAACTCTTATTTTACTGAATTATGGCCACAAAACACAAGTGTAGTGATGCTGAAAATTCAAGATATGCCAAAGAGAAACCGTACAGTGCTCCCTTTAAATGAAAAGATGAGTATATTATAGTATTTTCATAGAGACCACATTCACATTACTTTTATTACAGTATAATGTTATAATTGTTCTATATTATTATTGCTATTATCATTAATCTCTTACTGTGCCCAATTTATAAATTGAACCTTATCATAGGTATGTATGTACAGAAAAAACATAGTACAGTATACATAGGATTTGGTACTATTTGTGGTTTCAGACGTCCACTGGGGGTCTTGGAACATGTCTGCACGGATTACAGGGGATGAATAGAGACTTACACATGGGGCCTAATTCCACCCATCCCCCTTTGTCGCTAGTCTAGTTGTGGGCACTGGCTTTCAGCAGAGAGAATAAAGCTGATGAAATATGAGGCTTCTGTGATTCAGCCAGAAAGGGCCCCGTAACTTTCTTTAACTCCCTCTCTTGGTGCATCAGGCAGCATGAAACCTGCCATGTCCTGTAGGACCCACAAGGCAAGGATCCTAGGCCTCCTGCCAAGTGCCAAGTGCCAAGTGAGTGAAAGACCCTGAGCAGAACCGCCCTGCTGAATCACTCCCAAAGAACTGGTGACTCCCAGAAACTGGGAGATAATGCTGCTTTTAAGACATCAAATTTGGGGAAAATTTGTTACACAGAAATAAGTAAGTTATACAATGATATACTACCACACATATAGCAGAATAGCAAAAATTTAGAAGTTTGATATGTTAAGAACGGGTTAAAACATAGACAATGGGAACTTTCATGCACTACTGGTAGGAGTGCAATTGGTACAACCATTCTGGAAAACCATACAGAATGATCATCTACTGAAGTTGAATATCTACATACCCTATGACAGAAGTCCACCTCAAGGACACACAGAAATGCATACACATGTGCATCAAAACTCATGTGCAAGAATATTCACAGCAGCATCATATGTAAGAGGCCAAACCTGAATATTTACTAATAGTAGTTGCATAAGTTGTGGCATGTCCACACAATGGAGCACTAAACAGCAGTGAAGAGTCATGAACTACAGCTTTACTACAGCCACATCTCTCTAGCAACGTGATGAGTGAAGGAAGCCAGACACAAAAGAACTAACCGTGAATAATTCCAGTTAGGATCCAGTTAAAAGAGAGAAACTGCACCAGTCATTCCAATGGAAAAAACACAATGTAAAGAATTGTTAACTAGATTGTAAAGTTGTTAACTAGATGACTAAAAGTCAAAAAAAGGTATGGGGAGGCAGCTTTTACCCCTTAGAATGGGGAACAAAGTAAAAATGTTAGCATTCCTGAAATTTAGAAACTTCGAGGTGGGGCCTCCTCTTGGAATACTGCCCTGATTCCTGGGCCCAGCTCTCTGGTGTTGGGACTGGCTTCCTGGGGTGTACGTAAAACAGGGTGAAGCCAAGAGGGGGGCCCCAAATAGGGATTTGGAATGGGGTCCAGAACTCAAGGTGTCCAGGAAATATTAGGATGTCCTCACCCCTTCTCCTCACAGGTGTGAGTTGGGGGAAGGGACATATAGAGCAGGAACATGCAGAGCTGTTTTGTACAGCAACGGCTTTGCAGCTAACCTCTGGCATGGTCATTTAACAAATCTATAACCTTTAACTGGTTTCATGGATATGTTAAATAGCTTTGAGCCAGGGGGATGGAAGTGACTTCCACCCAAGATGTAACTGGGAGGCAACTCCACCTGGTTACAGAGCCTGCATGAGAGCTTGGAGATGACTGTCTCCATGCCGTGGGGCCACACCTGCCCAGACTCATGATGGCAGCCCAGTAAACTTGGAATAATACAGGAATGCTGGCAGGTGTAACAGATTGTAAGAGGAATTGGAAATGGGGGTACAGAGGAAGGTTGGTGCCGGGATTTAAACCCAGACATGGCAGTCATCGAGGGAGAATCATGCAGCTTTTTCCAGGGTGGGGACCCCCACAGCCAGGTAAGAGAGAACCACGTGGTTTTGACCAGAGTGGGGACCCCCGCAGCTTTGGTAAAAGAGGACCAAGTGGCTTTGCTCCCTTTGGCCACATGGCCTGGGGCGCAGGAGAGACTTTGCCTGGAAGAAGGGTGAAAGAACTCTTGCCAGTAGACCATGAGAAGGTGCCACATGGCTTTGGATTAATTAGAGATCCTGCCTGGATGGCGACACAGCTGATGGTGCCAGCAACCTGAATCACAGACACCTACTTCTTTTCCTGAGTTGTGGTACCCCAAATTAGGGCAGGGGGAGAAAAAATCACTGTGGGTGTCTGTGGGTATCCAAAAGGACTTTGATATTTTAATGAAGACATTAGTTCACTACTTTAAATCTGTTTAGCTTTAAATAAACATTTCCTTTCCTTTTCACAAATATCTGGCATTGAGAGATGTCTTTCCTAAGGCGACGGACAATCGAAACTAGTGGGAGTCCTTTTGGTAATAGTATATCATATCCCGCTTTGGCCTTGGCCCTGTGTGTTCTGTAACAGTTTATGGCATCCCTGGGTAGGCCAATAATTACCTCCTTGGTCCCTTGTTCGGTAACATGCTGAGGCTGGCTCTGAAAGTCTTAGGAAAATCACAAACTTGACTCAGCTACAACTGCAGGAAGGCACTATAACTGGTTGAGGATGGGGGTGGGGTGAGGGAGAAGCATTACTAGGGTGACATTGGGAGTAAAGGGAGCCAGCAGAAAGCTTGCAGGAAGAAGCAAGTCCCTCCCTTCTTCAGACTGCAGATTCTCTCTAGCTGAGTTTAAGGGAACAGCTGGCACAGAAACACAGAAATGGGGCTGGTGGACTCTCGACCTCGTCACAAGGCAGAGACTAGAAGGGTGGGTTTGGAAGTGAGATAGCTTGATAGCTGGCACAGAGAGCAAATATGTAATCTTCAAAAGCAAACAAAATGAATATGTGGTGTTAATATTCAGATAGTAGTTACCTAAGGGAGAAGGGGGAGGGTAGCAACTGGGAGGAGAACAAGGGGAGCTTTCGGAGGTATGAGTGACATTGTATGTGTTAACCTGGGTAATAGGTGTGCTGACCAGTAGACAAAGCCTGAGATTAACATCCAGCCTTCCGGCTACAAAAGGCAACAAAGATTCCAGGAGCTTCAATTCGGTATAACCCAGAGTTGAGTACTTACTAAACGTGAAAACAGGCCTCTTCTCAGAATACTTCTGATTCCTTTTTTCCGATTGACCTCTTTCTTCCTCCTCTGAAGTCTTAGGGAAATTGTTGTCTGATTTCACAATTAATACTGAACTATGTAGAATCTTTTAGTGTCGTGGATTATATCACATGTCCTACTGCTAGTTTTGTCTCCCCAGCTGGATGATAGACCTGGGACCAGAAACCCAGCTGTATTATTTTATACACCCAAAATGGCATAGCTCAAGACAAACTATAGATACCCAGTACCCGATGATCAGCTTCAAAATAACTTTAAATATGATGGCATTAAAATAGCTCCTCATTTGACACAAGATATCAAATGACTATAAGAAAGAGATCATTCTTTTGAATTATTAATAAAGGATAGGCCAAAAGATTACCCAAGTAAAAGTGTACATTCTTCAAGGGAAAAAAATCCTTTCATTAAAAACTCCGTTTTCTCTTTTATTTTTAAAATGAAATTCCTTCACTGAGCTTAAGAACAAACACCAGCGCTGGGCAGGGCGCAAGCCTTGGTTCCTATTTGCCACCTTTGCCCCACTTCAGGCAGCGCATTGCCAGTTCCTGCGTCCACAGGTCCTTCTGTATCCTTCCCCCTCAGTCCTCAGGCTTGCCCTTGAGCTGGCATCAATCATCTTCCATAAAAAGCAGCACTGTAGATGGCTCTCCACAAGTCAGTCAGGCTATTTTTAAATCTCCACTCCTGGAGAACCCTAAATAAAAGTATTGTGGGGTGGGTGAGGGCAGCCCCACTCCTGCCCAGCTCCTGCCCACCCCACCTCCCACCCTCTTCCAGCCCTACTCTGGGGCCTGGCAGGTTGGAGGGGGAACCGCCCCGCGATCCTGGGGAAAGGACCATTCCTGGAGGGAGGTGCAGCCACCACCAGGCCTAGCTCTCTTCCTCCCAGATCTCTGGCCCACGCTGCTGGCTTATCATGTTCTCCCAGGTAAAAGCCACTCCCTCTCCTCTCTTGGGCCCCTTGCTATCCCCTTCCCCAGCCCTGACAATGGCCTAGTGCCCTTCTTTGGACGGATCTCCTGCAAGCTTCCCCTTAGTGGCCAAAGACTCAGAAGCCTTGTGTCTGAGTTCCCCACCCCTAACCTATTATCCACCAAGGACCCTGCTGTCAGCTGGCTGGCCTGGACTGTGGCCTTGGGTCCTTCTCTGCTGCTGTCCCTGGACAGCCCAGGCTAGCCAGCACCCCTGGGACAAGCTCTTTGGTTCCCACAAAGAACTTGCCAGCTGCCCTCCCTGCCTTCCCACCACACACACACACACACACACATAGTCTACCACCACCACAGTCACCAAGCCAAGGTCTGAGTCTGTTTGATTAAACCCATCGAAGAATAGGGTGACTAGAAAATGAGGTGGAAGGAATTTATTTCATACATGCCCTTTCTGACCTTTTTTATTTCATGCCATGCAAAATTATTCACATTATTGTGGACAAAAAAAAGGGCCACATAGTAAACCTGGTAAGTTAAGGGGAGGCCTGCATGGTGGGTCTTTCAAACTCAGAGATGAAACATAACCACATAGGATGGTCTGAAGGTAAAATACCTAACTAAAAGCTGATCATGGTACGAAGTCACACCCTAGGTTTATAGCTTCCTTAACAAAGGTCAACCTTTATCTTATCTGAGCCTATTAATTACCTTTTAGCATCTACAATAACAAAACTTTGAAAGGTTAAAGGAATCTCCTTCTCAAGATCCCTCAGGACACAACACCCTTCAGCAGAGCAGAAAACTACAGAACCCCTCATTGTTATTTTACTCCCCACATACCATATCTATGCGCTGTAAATGTCAATTATTTTTTTATTTTTTAAGGAATTAATTTTTTAAAAGATTGTATGTATTTATCTTTTTTAGAGGGTAAGGGAAGGAGAGAGGGAGAGAAACATCAATGTATGGTTGCCTCTCGTGCATCGCCTGCTGGGAACTGGCCTGCGACCCAGGCATGTGCCCTGACTGGGAATCAAACCACAATCCTTTGGTTCTCAGGACCGTGGTCAATCCACTGAGCTACACCAACCAGGGCTATAAACATCAATTATTAATGATCTTGTACCCACCAGTGTAAAAAAAAGTGTGTGATTCTCCATTTTACTTTTTATCCAATCCCAGAGATTTCCCTGCTTTGCTTTCTCCTGCCCCTACTCCACTACCAATGGATTTTATGTAATGCTCCCATGTCTCCTCCTTTGATTCTATTTTTTTATTCTAATTTATAAAGTAAGACTGTTCTCCTTCAGAGCATTTTCTCAATTCCTGGAGATATTTTCTTCCTAGCAATTTTCATCAGTTTGGCTCAGATAAACTCATAAAAATTTACTACAGGTTTCGGTGCTTCTTACATTGACATTATTAAAATAAAACCTTGCTTTTTAAGCTGAGCCTAGTTACATAGGTATGTTCAGTGTGTGAAAATTTAGTGAGTTCTGTGTTTAGGATATAGGTACTTCTCTGATATATATGTACTTGAGCAAAAAGGTGTTGTTGTTGTTGTTGTTGTTGTTGTTGTTAATAAAATAAAACCTGTGGGCCAGGAACAAAGTGTAGGCTCCTGTTGTCCTGCAGGCCTGTGTGTGGTTAAGAAGCTGTACAGACGTGCTGGACGCAAACAGACCAGAAGACCAGAAGAGCAGGTTCACACCCACATTTTATGGGAATTGTTTACATTGTGTTTGTATAGTTACAGTAGCAAGTTTTAGAATTGTTGTGCTGTTTTATATTTGTTTTGATTGTGGTTAGATGTTTGATAGGGTTAGGGAACATGACTTGTTTTTTTAATTTAAAAAAAAATTAAATTTTTTTAGCCTCACCCAAGAACATGCTCATTGATTTTAAAGAGAGGGGGAGGGAGAGAGAGAGGGAGAGAAACATAGATGATCAATTTATTGCCTCTTATATGCACCCTCTACTGGGTATCAAACCCATGACCCTTCATTTCACAGGACCATGCTGAAACCAACTGAGCCACACCATCCAGGGCCTATTTCTAGAGAGAAAGAGAGGAAGTGAGAGAGAAAGAGAGAAAGAAAATGCACTCTGTTGTTCCACTTATTTATGCATTCATTGGTTGATTCTTGTATGTGCCCTGACCAGGGATCAAACCTACAACCTTGGTGTATGGGGATGACACTCCAACCAACTGAGCCATCCAGCCAGGGCAGTTTGTTGGGTTTTGAAGCACACTTAAGCATGAAGGGGGATTTTGTCCAGGACAATTATAAAAGTGCCTAGTTATGTATTTTAAGTGTTTGAAGGAATCAGATATTATATTCATAATATAGCTTGAACTAAGGTAATCTAATAAAGTTTGGAGGTACAAGTATACCTCATTTTACTGTTTTTTGCAGATGTTGCATGTTTGATAGATTGACTGCAAGACACCCCCACTGGCAAAAACACTTTGTTATATTGTAACATGCACTTTATTGCTGTGGTCTGGAACCAAACCTGAAAAAGCTCCAAGGTATGTCTATACTGTTGTTTGGGGAAAATTTTTTGGGGGGTGTGTGGGGGAATTTAATCTGTCTAATATATACACAAATTGTGCATTGTTTAAAGAACAAGGAAACAGTGTCTTTTGATTTTTAAACATTATTAGGTGTTTGAGTCATTTAGCAAGATTTATAAATTGAACATAAGGGTTGAAGAACATAATGCTCCCTCCCCACCATTCAATTGACAGGTCTCCACAGTTCAGTTTAGAAAAATAAAGAAAATACAGCTGCTTGTGCTACAGAAAAGCCCAAGGCTCTTTTCTCTTAACAACACATGATTTTTTATCTGACAAATAAAATTTTTGGAATGTTTATATAAAAGTAGTATTTTCTAATGAGATTTTCTTCCCTAAAAGGGTATTATTGAAGACAGATTTCCCTGTTCAGTCCTTGGAAAAGCTGATTGAGCCTTAGAAGTTCTGGGGAGTCTCACCAATAATTTGTTTTTCCTTTCGTAATCAGGCAAGGATGAAATACTGCCATTCACCAACATCCCTCTATTTCTTCCAGTCTTGGTTAAGGAAAGACTCAAGGGGAGCCCCTCAGTATATCCTGTCTCCTTTGCTATGGTTCCTAGACTTCTATATCCCACAACCTGGCAATGTCTAAAAAATATTTTGTTTTGAAGACCTACATAGATTGGTCAACCATTTATATGGACAAATAAGCAGGAAAATAAATAAATAAATAAATAAATAAATAAATAAATAAAACCATGCTATTTCCCATCACAATTATTTTATTACAGAAATAACATTTTGACACCAAGATGCAGAAAGGACATGACTCTGACTAAGGACAATTTTTAACATGAAATACACACAGCTGAATGAAAATCTCACAGAGTTTTCCATATTGCCCTGGTAGGGGTATAAATGTCATAGGAGAGAGACCAATTTCCAGCTGGAAACCAGGGCCCAGAGAACAGGCTGTGTGCACAGTCAGTCTTGCCCCTGCTGTGAGCAGAAGTTACTGTACTCAAATCAGCCCAACTCTGTCACCAAACTGCCCCATCATGGTCAAGGGTGAAGACAGCTCCACTTCTTCCTCTGCCTCCTCCTGAAGAGTCCTGAACTGCCTGGCCCTCCTGGCCCCTTCATGGGCAAAATATCAGCCTCCTTTTTAATGTATCTGTGCCTCTTGATTAATGAGCCTTTTGAATGATAAATCAATATTATTTTAGACTTTGAAGTTATCACTGGGCCCATCATGAGCCCAAAGACCTCACTTAAGCCGTTCATTTTCCCTGGGGAACAGCTGTGGAGAATGGCTATGACAGAGGAAACACCCTGCTTCAGAAAGGAGAAGCATCCTCCCATTGGACTGCATTGCCCTCCTGGCAGAAAATTAGTATTCCTTGGCTGTTTCTATGTTCTGTAAAAGAATAACCATCTTTCCCAAAGAACATGTGTGAAAAAAAAACCTTCCATATATAAGTATACATCCTATTCAGATCACAAATATTTTCTCTGTGTGTTATCCATCTCATGCAGAGGTTTTTAGACTCCTAGAGAATAAGGCTTCCTGAAAAGCTACCCAGTATATTTGATCACTAGATGGACATTTTATTAGAGTTTCTATAGACTTGGAAAAATTTTAAGTCCAGTATGCTTCACCTTCCTTTAAAGACGTTTGATTTGTGAGGGGAGGAAGATGACAGAGCAGTGAATGGAAGTCAAACTAATCTCCTCATAGGGCCAATCTGGAATTACAACTCAGTTGTGGAGAAACCACCCAGAACAAATAACTGGGCAATAGCAAGAGAGAAGTCTTATAACCTCAGACAGACAGAAGAATCAGCTTCAGCACAACCTGTCTGATAAGGCATGCAGTAGAGACTTGAGAGGGCTGGCTGGGAACCCACTGGCAGCAGCATTGGAGGGATAATTAAGTGCCTGGTTGGATCCCCCTGAGAAGAATGGGATCCCTAAGCTGGGATGCCCAGTTAGAATACTATAGCCCAAAAAGTATACAGATAACAACCAGCAGTGAAAGCAGCAGAGTTGCTCTCTGCCAGAGATAGTCAGCTGGAGATGCAAGAGTCAATTGAAGAGCCAACACACAAATTTTCATTTGCAGCCACTTTTCCTGGGCTCTGACAAAGGTGAGGGGATAATGGGCTGGTGACGACTGAGAAGAGACTAGGGATGGAGGCTTTAGGGAGAGAACTGAGAGAGTAGACACCTGGATCCTGGTGCTGAGCCAACTCCCAAACTGCAGCAGCCATCCTGCTCAGGCAGACCTCTCCCCTCCAAGCAGCAGCAGCCTGAGGGGAAAAAACAGCCCCACCCCAAGAGGGATTTGGCCCTACCTTATGGTGCTTAAACCTGACTGTTGAGTGCAGAGTGACTAGATTAACAAGTGAAGGAAATAGCCATGGACAGTAGATCCCTGGAAATCTCAAACAGGCTGCCTAAGGCCAGATGGGGTCAACACCTGACATCAGCAGAGGCAGATCCAGAAAGAAAAAAACAGTGGTAAATACAAGAAGCTACTGAGAAGAAAGCCACTGTGGTCTTCTCCACTATTTGAGATATTTTCTTTCCTGTATAGCTTTTTAACATTCATTTTTTGTCCAGCAAGTTTGTGCATATTAGTCACTAGATATTTTTAAAGATTTTATTTGTTTGTTTATTTGTTTATTTTTAGGCAAAGGGGAAGGGAGGAAGAAAGAGAGGGAGAGAAACATCAATGTGTGGTTGCCTCTCGCGTGCCCCCTACTGAGGACCTGGTCCAAAACCCAGGCATGTGCCCTCAGTAAGAATCAAGCTGGCAACCCTTTGGTTCAAAGGCTGGTGCTCAATCCACTGAGTCACATCAGCCAGGGCTTAAGTCACTAGATTTTATACTATAGTGCATTTCAATTCATATATTTTGTCCCTCCCTTCTCTTATCTCATTTTACTTTCCAATTTCCTTGCACTATTTTCATTTCAGATTCTGTTTTCACTCTTGCTACAACTTGTTTCCATTCTACACTCTTACTATTACTCTCCCATCCAGACACACAAAACCAATTTTTTTTGTCAATGGTCATGCCACTTCCTTTTTTCCCCACTCTTAAAATACCCACATTCTCTCTCCACCTTTAGCAACCTTTGCTAGTTGGTTGTGAGTAGTTGTTGTTGCATTTTTTTTTTAATTTTATCTCTAGAGCTTCACTAATTTTGTGTTTCAAGTAACATATTTACTGTTCCTCTCCTACTATTTTTTTGTCTCAAATTTTTAATTTTGCCATCTTAGCCTGTTTTTTTCTTTTTTGTCTTTCTTCTATTTCTCTTTCATCCCGTCATTTTATTTTTCTTTATTATCTTGTTTATTTCTTTTTCCTTACATCTGAAATTTTAATTTTTTCCTGTCTAAGCCTAGTTTCTGTTCCTCACTCTTAGTATTCCCTCTCCCTCTATCATTTCAAAATCACTTCCCATTTCTCTACGCATCTCTTAAACTTTTCTTTGTTTCTTTTTCCCTCTTATGTCTATACCAGCACTATTAATTTTAGCTCATTTCTGATTTATAGTATTGTGGTGGATCTTTCTGTCCAATTTGGCTCCTATATTTTATTAATTATTTACTATTTTTCCTTCCTTTTTCTTTCTCTTTCTCACTTTATTTTATATTATTTTAATTTCTGTTTAAAGCAGTAGTATTCACTTCCCTTATCATATTCCATTCCACATTCTTCATTCCCTTTTTTATTCATGATGTAAATTTTACTTTCTCTCTTCAGATTGCTCCAACTCCCAACATTTATTAGTGCTCCTCCCTCTATCCTCTCAAAATCATTTTTCATTCAGCAGGCCATCTCATATCCACCATCCTTTCTTATAATAGTCTTAATCTCTTTACACCCTTATTACTACTGTATCATTAGCTGTTGATGTGGGATTGTGGGTGGGGCGAGTTATTTTTGCAGGTGTGGGTTTGTTGCCTAGGCTCTGTGGTTTTTGTCAGGCAGTACCTGCACAACAGAACACAAGAGGTGGTGGGCAAAGTGAATCTCAGTCAACTAGCTGGAGGGAAGGACCCACTAAAGAAACACCTATCAACAAGAAAACCTAATTACATCCAGAGAATCAACATAAATGGCATAAAGAGCATCCCAAGAGCATTCAGTTCAGTTGATCAAGGAGACTGCACCACTAACTCTCACAGGCCTCTACCATAGAAGTTCACACCACAAAGTCAGGGAGTCAAATTTAAGGAGCAGAAGCAAACAAGAAGAGTCTCACAAATAATGGGAAGACAAAGAAACAACCACCAATCAAAAAGAAAGGAGGAATCCTCAGAAAGAATGCTAAATGAAAGCACAGAAGGCACAGAAGAGTGCCTCACTATGTGACCTCATCATATACTGAGGTCAAAGAAATGATTACAAGGAAGCTGAATGAACTCAGTGAGAATTACAAACATTTCTAGAGGGAAACTATAAGGAACATACTCCAAAGTATATCAGCATTAAAAAGGACATAGAAAAAATCAACAAGGGCCAAGAGGAAATAAAGAATATGATTTCTGAATTGAAGAACACAGGAGAAGGAATCAAAAGCAGGCTAGATGAAGAATCCATCGAGAAGACATAAATATTATAAACATATATACACCCAACATAGGAACACCAACATATATAAGGAAATTCTTGGAGGACTTCAAGAGAAATATAGACACCAATGCAATTACAGTAGGGGCTTTTAATACCTACTGTCAAAAATGGACACATCTTCCAAATAAAATATCAACAAGGATATTGCAATACTGAACAGTGCCCTACATCAAATGTACTTAACTGATATATATAGAACCCTTCATCCGAAAGAAGCAAAATGCACATTCTTTTCAAATGCATGTGGAACACTTTCAAAGTTAGACCACATGATGGGACACCAAAAAAAGCCTCAACAAATACAAGAAAATTGAAATCATATCAAGCATTTTCTTAGAACACAAAGGCTTGAAACTAGAAACCAACCTCAAGAAATAAATTCAAAAATATTCAAACTCATGGAGACTGAATAGCATGCTATTAAACTATGAATAGGTTAACTACAACATGAAAAAGGAAATAGAAACTATCAGCAAGGGCCAAGAGGAAATGAGGAATATGATTTCTGAACTGAAGAACACAGTGGAAGGAATCAAAAGCAGGATCAATGAAGCAGAAGATCAGATCAGCGAGTTAGAGGACAAAGTAGAAAAAAACACCCAGAAAGAGCAAGAAAAGAAAAAGAGGCTCAGAAAGAATGAAGAGGGATTAAGAGAAATGCAAGACAATATGAAACAAAATAATATCCATATAATAGGGATACCAGAAGGAGAAGAAAAAGAGCAAGGGATAGAAAATCTATTTGAAAAAATAATCATGGAAAACTTCCCTAATATGATGGGAGAAAAAGTCACACAAATCCAGGAAACACAGAGAGTTCCTATCAAGAAGAACTCAAAGAGGCCTACTTCAAGACACATCATAATTAAAATGGCAAAATTCCAAGACAAAGAGAGAATATTAAAAGTAACAAGGGAGAAACAGGAAGTAACATACAAGGGAGCCCCAATAAGGTTAGCTGCTGACTTCTCAATGGAAACGCTCCAGGCAAGAAAAGAATGGCAAGAAATATTCCAAGTAATGAGAACCAGAGGCCTGCAACCAAGGCTACTTTTCCCAGCAAGTCTCTCAATCAAGATAGAAGGCCAAATAAAGAGCTTCCCAGACAAAAAAAGTCTAAAAGAATACATCGCCACCAAAAC
>PVKM010028254.1:0-18382 GCA_004027735.1 Carollia perspicillata
CATTGTTTCCACAAAAGAAAACTATTTCCCACTCTCCCTTTCTTCTTAATGGATTTACCACCACAGACGTAGATTTTCCTACTTCTGGATCTTTGTGGTAACCACTGGTTATTTTAACTGAATATTTTGGAAAGTTGCTAGGTTTGCAAACTGCTAGATCATACAAACATTTCTGCCATTTAGAACTAGAGGGAAAATGAAATGTTTTAAAAATAGTGACACATTGAACATGACCTTTTTAAGAATTGAAATTGTTTTGGACTTTCTGACTTGCTTGGCAGAGGCAGTAACCTGTAAATTAGGCCCATCTCATGAACTAGAAATTTGCCAGAAGACTAGCTGTGCTGTTGTCCATGGCTTTTTGATTTAATAATTCCATTGTGGCCTGTGCTTCTTGCTGCTCTGATGACTGGTTATCCTTCTTTCTCAGTGCTTGTGCATGACTGCCGTCTTTGACAATGTAGTGGTGAGTGTAAATAAATTATGTTCATAAGTGAACTGTGTAGACATATGAAGAATAAATAAAACGTCTAGGGGTTCCAAAGAGAGCTCTTTCTGGTTGGGAGATAGGAGCAGCTGACATTGGGTTGAGGTTTTGTGAGGATCCTGGGGTTACGTGACACATGTGGACAAAGTAAGTCGGTTCACGGAGGGTTCCTGGCCTCCATGGAGTGTAGAGTGTGGAATAACCGTTTTGAATCATTGTGACTTGGTAGTGTTTTCAGTTAACCTCTTTCTCATAAAAACCATGGTAGACAATGACACAAAAATCTAATTAACTGGGGGGCCTGGTTGGGTACTAGTTAATCAATGTTTTCTTTTTATGATAATTTAGAGAGTCATAGAAGACAGATTAAATTTATGTTCAAAGACTGTTAGAACAATGCAGGTTTAATATGTTCTCAGCAGTGATCTCTTACATTTCTATAGCATGTTATTAAATTTTTGAATTTATCCTAACATACAAATTTGTGCAGTTTAATCCAGTCCTGAGGCAGTGAGAATGCAGTGGGGACAAATGTATTTTTGAGCAAGAACTATGGTGAATTTGTCTATACTAGAATATGAAAAAAGTGATAAGGTGACATTTTTGGCCAAGCGATAAGAAGCTTACAAATTAAAAATAAAGATAAAGATAAAAATAAAAATAAAAATAATAAAAATAAAGATATCGTGGCCCTGGCTGGTGTAGTTCAGTGGATTGAGTGCGGGCTGCGAACCCAAGGTTTGCTAGTTTGATTCCCAGTCAGGGCCTGGGTTGCGGGCCAGGTCCCCAGTGGATGCCACGTGAGAGGCAACCACACATTGATGTTTCTCTCTCTCTTTCTCCCTCCCTTTCCCTCTCTCTAAAAATAAAATAAAAAAAAATATTGTGTAGTACAGCATTTCTTATGGACTTATTCCTTCTTCACACCTCTTGTGAACCATAAATTGTAGATTATTAGTTTATGAGATAAAGCTTTTAAGGCCAGTTTCCCCCCCTCATCAGCGTAGATCAATTACTTGTGATACAATAGTTAGTCTGTTTTAAGGTTATTGAGGGTGAAAACAGTGGATGATAGTTGAAAAAATCTAGTTAATATCTTTATTCATAGTGATTAAATTATAAAGAATAACTAACTACAGGCAGCATTGGATTTATTTTCATTTTTCTCTGATCTTTTGTTTCGTTTGCCCAACCCCCCTGTCTAGGTATTACAAATACAGTAGCTCAGGTCAGGAGGGAGACCCTCTTCACGACCTTCACTGCCTTCCTCTGGCCTGAGTTTTTAAAAAAGATGGCATTGACATAGTTATCTTATATACCAGTAAGTTAGGAAAATACACAGGAGAGAATGTTTTAGGAGACCTTTCATAGGGAAGGGAAACATAAAACTGTCATGCCGGAAGACACAGTAAGGAAACTTATGTCTGTCAACTGTGGTACTAGGCAGAGGGGAAGAAACTGCTCATGAGTTTTTCTGACCTGAGAAGTAAAAAAAAAATTCTGTTGCATAATTAATTTATAGCCCATAAATCCTAGTTTTAAGTTTACAATTCATTGAAGTTTTGTATATTTACAGAATCCTACAATCATCACTACAATCTAATTTTAAAGCATTTTATCTTTTGAAAAAGAAACCTTTTGTATGTATGTGTGGACATACATTTGCAATTCCTCGCATACATATGTAGGAGTGGAATTGATGGGTCATATAGGAGGTGTATGTTTAACTTCTCAACACTCTAAAAGTTTGAATCAGAAGCAGGTTGGTGGTCTGAATCTTAGTTACCAGTGTGTCCCAAACAACTTCAAGCAGGTAACTTAATTTTGAGTGGATCAGACTTGTTGTTCTCTCAGGTAATTGGCAGATCCTTTCCCCAAGAGTTTTGATTTAGGTCAATCAAAGTTGCTGGCAATTTTAAGATGTATTCTAATTTTAGGGATATTACATAATGAAAAATCTGTGTTGTAGAGTCAGTGAAATATAGTAAATGGAAATAAATGTTCTCTAAAAAGCCCAGAGTGAAGAATACTCCCAGCGTCTTTTCTGTTCATTGAATTCATTTTCTGTGGTTTACTTTGGCTGTTCGGTGTGTTTTGATGGCATACTGATATACTGCCACTTCCAAAGTGAGCTGTTTTATACATAAGGCCACTGAGAGAATGGAAGTGCACATTTTGTTAAAGTGTATATATTCTGAACATGCTCCCTTTCACTGTGAGGAGTGACAGGATTTCATAATTTGAAGGAAAGCACCTTAGTGACCTTTTTGTCCAGTTTTCACACTTTACAAAGGAGCCCAGTGGAAGTATAAGACTTGGTATTGGTAGTTGCAAAATGAAGGACCTATGAACCTCTACAAGCAGGGCCTTGGCCCTTGTGGTTGCCGTTACTGTGGACTCAGGAGTTTCTCCATCACTCACCCCTGGGTACCAATGCCCAGGTTGCTGAAGCCAGAGGGACCCTGCTTTCAGTGATGACTTTCTCACTTCTTCCATCAGTGGCCTTCTGGACTTGGAACTGCACTGTGCTGCTGTGTCTGGGATTATTTTGATAGCTGTAATGGAATATAAGCCCAATCGTGCTTATTTCATTACCCATTTGGATGTTTCAAAAATACATTAATTAATATGTTCCAAATTGCCCTGACCAGTGTGGCACAGTTGGTTGGGCATCATCCTGCAAAGTGAAAGGTCGCTGGTTTGATTCCAGGACGGGGCACATGCGTGGGTTGTGGGTTCAGTCCCTGGTCAGGGTATGTACAAGAGGCAACCAATCAATATTACTCTCTCACATTGATGTTTCTCTCCCTCTCTTTCTCCCTCCCTTCCCCAATCTCTAAAAATAAATAAATAAAACAGAAAAATTGTCCTCAACAGAACTCTTGATATCTACCTCCCTCATTCATCTGAAACTGTTTCCTCTCCCAGTCTTCTCCATCCCTGTAATGTTTCCACATACTTGCTCAAGCCAGGTGCTTGGGAGACATTTTTTCTTTTTTTAATTATATTTCATTGTTTATGCTGTTACAGTTGTCCCAATTTTTCCCCCCTTTGCCTCCGTCCAT
The DNA here is from genome assembly GCA_004027735.1 of Carollia perspicillata. NCBI lineage: Eukaryota > Metazoa > Chordata > Mammalia > Chiroptera > Phyllostomidae > Carollia > Carollia perspicillata. The sequence goes on from PVKM010028254.1 coordinate 3,553, forward strand.
GCAGCTGACCCTGACTCCCTCAGGTAATGCCCACCCCATTGTCCATGCCTCATGCCTATGTGTTCTGTGACTACTTTGTTCCCTATGCTGTACTTTATATCCTCATGACTTTTCAGTGGCTCTCAATTTGTACTTCCTTTTTTAAATAAAGATTTTATTTATTTACTTCTAGAAAGGGGAAGGGAGGGAGAAAGAGTGGGAGAGAAACATCAATGTGTGAGAGATGTATTAATCAGTTGCCTCTTATATGCCCCCAACTGGGCATCTGGCCTGCAGCCCTGGCATTTGCCCTGACTGGGAATTGAAACAGCGACCTTTTGGTTCGCATACTGGTGCTCAATCTACTGAGCCATAACAGCCAGGGATCAATTTGTATTTCTTAATCCCGTCACCTTTTTTGTCCATCCCCCTAACCCCTCTCCCATCTGGCAACCATCAAAACATTTTCTGTATCTATGATTCTGTTTCTGTTCTGCTTGTTTATTTTGTTTTTTTAGACTCAATTATTGATAGATATGTATGTGTTGTCATCCAACTGTTCATATTTTTGATCTTCTTAAAGAAGACCCTTTAACATTTGGGGGCGATGAACTCCTTTACCTTTTTCTTGTCTGGGAAGCTCTTTATCTGTTCTTTGGTTCTAAATAATAGTTTTGCTGGGTAGCATAATCTTGGTTGTATGTTCTTGCAGTTCATCATTTTGAATATTTCTTGCTAATCCCTTCTAGCCTGGAAAGTTTCTTTTGAGAAATCAGCTGACAGTCTAATGGGAGCTTCCTTGTAGGTAACTAACTGTTTTTCTTTTGCTGCTTTTAATTCTCTCTTTGTCTTTAACTTTTGGCATTTTAACTATGATGTGTCTTGGTGTGGGCCTCTTTGGGTTCATCTTGTTTGGGACTTATCTGTGTTTTCTGGACTTGGATGTCTATTTCCTTCACCAAATTAGCGAAATTTTCTATCATTACTTTTTTTCAAATGTGTTTCCAATTTCTTGCTCTCTCTCTTCTACTGGCACCCCCATTATGTGAATGTGGGTATGCTTGAAATTGTCCTGGAGGTTTCTTACATTATCCTTGTTTACTTTTTTCTTCTTTTTTCATCTTGCTGGTCTGATTGCTTGTTTTTTGTGTCCTTATATGCTAAATTGTTGATTTGATTCTTGGCTTCATCCATTCTACTGTTGATTCTCTGTAAATTGTTCGTTCTTTCTTTCTTTCTTTCTTTCTTTCTTTCTTTCTTTCTTTCTTTCTTTCTTTCTTTCTTTCTTTCTTTCTTTCTTTCTTTCATTTATTTATTTTTAGAGAGAGGGGAAAGGAAGGAGAAAGTGGGAGAGAAACATCAATGTGTGGTTGCCTCTCATGTGTCCCCTACTGGGGACCTGACCTGCAACCCATGCATGTGCCCTGACTGGGAATCGAACCAGCGACCTTTTGCTTCACAGGCCTGTGCTCAATCCACTGAGCTATACCAGACAGGGCTATAGATTGTTCTTTATTTCAATTAGTATATCCTTTGTTTCTGACTGCATTGTTTTTATGCTGTTGAGGTTCTCACTAAAGTTCATTGAGCATCCTTATAGCCAGTTGTTTTGGGCTCTGCATCTATTGGGTGGAGAAAAAGTCTGTATGGTTTTTTTCTGTAAAATGAAAGATATATTTTTCATGTTCATTAATAACATTATTGATTTGGATATTTTGAGTATGTCAGCTATCTCTTGCATAGTATAACATGGATTATTCTCAATTAATGTCTTGATTTGACCTCTATCAACTTCAACTGGTCTTACTGACCATGGAGCATTGTCCAGCAAGAAATCTCCAGCACAAAGTCTAGCAAGCCACTTTAGACACATTCGATCAGCCACAGCGCCTTCTCCATACACTGTGCAAATCTTTTCTTGCATTTCAGTTGAGTTTTTACTTTTCTTGAAATGATAAAGGATAATATGCCGGAAATGTTTATTTTCTTCCATCTTCAATATTAAAATGGCTATGCAAAAATTAAGTTTTTTTTAATGCATGCTGATATGATAGCTGTCACAATGCAATCTAACAAAATTGTTTTGTATGAGGTCGAAGACAACTAAGCACTACTAGAACCATCTTATGGAAAGTACCAAACGAGCTTTTTGACCAATTTACTAGTGTATTACTTGTCTCCATTTTGTTCATTTTTTTATAGAATTTTTTTCTGTTACCTTTGTCTCCTCATTTTGTCAGTCTCCTTGTGTTTGTTTCTATGTTTTTGGCAGAGCTGCTACATCTCCCAGGCTTGGTAGCATGGCTAATGTAGTAGGTGTCCTGTAGGGTCCAGTGGCACAACCTCCCCTATTACTCAAGCAGGGTACTCAAGGTACACCCACCGTTTGGTCTGTGTACTCCCTCCTCTTGTAGTTAAGCCTTGATTACTATTGGCATGTCCAAGGTCAGCTATGCCTGTGTTGTTTCTGGGGTCACAACAGCATAAGCTACAGAGCAATCCGCAGAATGCTGCTACTTGTGCTGGGCCTAGAGATGCACAGGCAAGGCCAGGCTGTGAATCAAGGCTGGCTGCTCCTGTTGTGGGACCTGGGGCAACTTTGTGAGAGGTATGGGGCTCGATGAAGCCAGATGCTTGTTTGAGAGAATTTAGGAAAATCTGAAGCATGGGCCAAGACAACCATTGGTATGGAAAAAAACACTGGAAACAGATTGGGTGGACTCATAAGTTGGGTAGGTCAGGGCCACAGGATATCACCAGGGTGGGGCAAACAGTGTGAATCAGGTTGATGGAGACTCAGATATGGTGCCCACCTGCTGGCTCTGTGACTCTGTTGGGGTCTCAGAAAAGGAACAGTAGTTCCTCCAGCACTTGTGTCTTGGAGAAAGCCACCTCATAGCTCTCACTTTGATGCTGGACAATTCAGTTTCTCTGCATATGTCTCTGATGTCTTTCAATCTGCTGCTCCCATGCTGGTGCTCAGAGGCTGTGCGTCCAAGTAAGTTTGTGTATGGGCCCTTTAAGAGGAACTGCCTGGGACTCCAGAAGTTTCTTTTCTGTCTTCTGCAGCCCCCATCCAAGCTGGTTTTTACATCCAGAAATTATGAAATTATGGGGACTCATCTTCCTAGTATTGGAAACCGGGGCTGGGAGCTTGGTATGGGGCTGGTAGCTTTCACTCCTCAGATACCTGTCCTGATTTTTATCGGCCACACGTGGCTGTGAGACCAGCCCATTTTGCGTCTTTGCCCCTCCTACCAGTCTTGATGTGGTTCCTTTTTTAATTCTGTAGTTGTAGGACTTCCATTCATCTTGATTTCTGATGGTTATGAATGATGGTTGTTCTGTAGTTAGTTTTAATTTTGATGTGGTTGTGTGAGGAGGTGAGCTGCATTTTCCTGTGCTGCAACTTCAGAAGGCATCTTTGAGTTTTTCCCTATTCTTTAACTTTATATTACCAAGTCTAATGATTTCTACTTCCAAAATTTATTTCCCATCTGTTCACTTTTCTCTCACCCCTCTCTTTATTACATTAGCTCAGGGTACTTTCAGATTTTCTCTAGATTACTTCAATAGCAGCCTAATATGTTTTCTCGCTTCCTTTGTTCACTCTCCTCCCACTTTTCCAACCACACCCCACTTATTCTCTACACAAAAGCCAAAATTATCTTATTTTAAAAGTTTAATATGAAAAAATTTAAATACGTACAAAAAGTAGCAAGAGTAGTTAACTGAGTTCCTATGTTCATTACTCTGTTTACACAGTTGTCCACTCAAAGCCCATCTCATTCCGTCTCTAACCCACCCACAGGTTATTTAGAGTCATATTTTAGACATCGTAATGTGTTTCTACCTTTAAGTATTTTAGTACGTACTTCCTAGAAACAAAGACCTTCTCTTAACAGACTTACCATTCAGGTATCCAGGTAGGAAAATAATATTGATGTAAAACTATTATCTAATCAATATCTCAAAAATGACATCATTGAAACCTGTATTCGTATGCAAATATACAAGATAGGTCTCTTTTTAAAAACATCACAAGGCTGTCATCACTTCCCCCCACAAATTAACAATATTCGTCAACTCTCCTGTCAGTGTTTAAATTTCTCTAATATCTTATATTATTATTAACAGCATGTTTGTTTGAATGAGGACAGAACTGATTCTTTTTGAAGTTAAATTGGATGCTGCCAATCCCTTGCTTAAAATATGCCCATGATTTGCCTGTCTCTGAGGATGGAGACACCCATCTGCTTCAGTCCACAAGGCTTGAGGTGGTCAGGCCCCCCCATACAGCTTCCACCTGGTTAGGACAACTCTTACCCTCATTCACTGCCCTCTAGCCACAGCCTCTTGCAGTTTTCATGTGTAGTGAACCCTCTGCGGCCCTAAATTACCGTAGTGCATGTGGGTGTTTCTGACTACAGTGACTTCCTCTCACTTCTCTCAGGGCTTCTTCCTGTCATCCTCAGCTCTCAGCTGGGATGTCCTCCCACCTTTCCTAATGACTCCTCTTAAATGGGTTACTCCTTCCCCTTTTGGCTCCCATGGGGAGCCATGGCTCCCATTTGTTTCACTCCACTTCTCGCTTTGTAGTTAAGTGTTACTTGTTTTTTGACCATGTGTTGTTCCTTTGTGCTGTTAAGTTACATGAGGATGGGACTGGTCTATGCTGTTCATCATGGCGTACCCTGTGGCTAAGTACCATGCTCACTACATAGTAGGTCCTCAGTAAGTATTTGTCAAATTAATGAATTTGTTGAATGAATGTGCTAATCAGAAAATATAGATGAGTAATCAAAGTAGACTGCAAGGATTTGCAGTGCATTAAAAAATCCAGTCATCATTTTTTTGAGACCTTACCAAGTATAGGACACAATAATAATTGCTGTGATTGTTCAAATGGAGAGTGAGTTAAAGGATCTTTGGGATGTGTATTTTTTTAAAATAATGATTACAGCTAGATGTGTGAGTCATCTCAAATATGTACATGATTAGGTAATGTCCAATTGTTTGGGCCTAGTAAACACTTTAGGATTGTGGGTGTCTCCTTGGCTATTTCTCAACTATGGGCTGGCTCACTTTTCATCTGAAGTTTATGTAAACACTTGTTAGAGTCCTAAGGGACGTACTGAGCTTCACTGCCTTTTGTTAACTATTTTTTTTCTGCCTTGTTTCGTGATACCTTTATCCATCTCATGATAAAAATAGCCCAAAGTGAATAATAAAACTTCCAAAAAGCAGATACTACTTGGGAGCTTTGCCTTTTGAAATGTGCCAAACTTCTCCATTGCTTATGTTTTGAAAATCAACTAATTTCTGGTTCCTCTTTTCTCTTCTTCTCCCCACTCTCCACTATTTGTGTCATCTTGTTTTAGAACATCACATGTAGAATTTCTCAAAGACAGAGTGAAATTGGGTTAGATACATTTAGGAATAATACATAGTTCAGTATCATTTATCATACACATTTAAAAAAGAGTCTGAAGACTTAATAGCCTCTAACAAATCTAAAGGACTTTGAAATTGCTTAAAACTGAAGTGGAATTTAGGGATTTATGTATGACTTTTATTTTTGTGTATTTCTGTGATATTTATTTTATTTTTTATTGTCCCACGTGAAAGTATTCAAGCCAGCAAGAAGTATTTTGTTAATTGCCTGTAAGCAGAAATGTTATAACTAGAACTCAGAATGTTAAAGCTCCATGTAGTTCTGAACAATTAGCATTTTCAGAGGTATAGGCATAGTTTTGGTCTCCCTTGTAGGTAATACAGTTATAAGCTGTGGTTTCTATTTATTCTGAAATGTAAAAAAGTTTTCTGTAAGAGTTGTTTGACATTATCTTTATGCCGTTAAACAATTATGTGTGTATATGTTTGTATACAATTCTGCGTCAAATCCCCCAACGAGTAAGAGATTTTTTGCTTTTTAAAGAATTTGGCACCAATTAAAAAACATTATACCAAAATATATTGTTTGCTTTGATTAAAGTAATTCTGTGAGGTTACTACAAGAAAGTTAATTTTATGATCAACTACTAAAAGCATATATATTCTGAAAGAACATTCTTATTGTCTCAGTACAATTGTATTGTTTAGGTACATATATTTTCAGTAGAACTCAAATAAAATAGTATAAGGGTGCCTTTTCTGACAGTTCAGAGTAAGTTAAAAAATTATTTTGTAGCGTAAGTCTTTAATCTATGAACTTTTTTATTTGAAAGCATTTTGTAAGACTGCAAAATGTAAAGCAGATATGAATGTAATACATGCACCAGTTACTTGATGTACAGCATCCTCTTGGGAGCACTGCTGTTTTTGTAAAGCCACTGTTCCTCTCAAGGTACTAGAAATTTTGATAGAATTTTCATGCAGTCTTACAATGGCTACCTCAAGATATAAACATTTAAAAATAAAAGTAAAAACATAAAAGAAAAGAACAGATCTTGTCAAATTAACAACTATTTGAGAAGTAAGAGTCGCTGTTATCCTTAGCCATTTCCCCATATCTGAGACCGTCTTCATCAGCTGAGGGATAAGGTGAGCACGCCTGCTTTGTGTGGTTTAGTAAGTGTCTGTTGAGCGTATTTTCCACCTCAGGCATTGAGCTCGTCTGGGGGATGTTGGTATTGATGTTGGTCCAGGGGTTGAAGGGTGAAGGGACATGTGTGGGGTTGTATGACTTTGCATGGTTTTTAATAATAAAGGAAAAATATTAAAGATTTTATTGTTTACATATTAAAAGCAAAGTAAGGCAGATAATTCTGTATTCTTTGGGTTGGAAATTATGTTTTAAGTCTGCCATTAAGAGACAAAAAACATAGTTTTGACCATTTTGACAAAACTCTTGTCCACCCAGTTAAAAGAGAATTAACTGGGGAAAAACCTTGAACATCTATGAAAGAGGGTTAACAAAAACAAACAAACATACAAATCAAGAAAGAGAATACTTGGATGGAAAAATTGTCAAAAGGATGTATTTGGATAACTACAAAGAAGAAATACAGGTCAGTAAGGCTACTGTGTTAGTTTCCTATGGCTGCTGTATGAAATTACCACAGACTTGGTGGGTTAAAAAACACAAATTTATGCTCTTACAGTTTGGAGGTCAGAAGCGTGCAGTGGGTTTCACTGAATCAAAACCAGGGTGTCCCAATACCATGCTTCTTTGGGAGATTCCAGGAGAGAGTCCATTTTCTTCCTATTTCCAGCCTCCAGAGCTGTACTTCTTGCTTCCCTTGGCTCATGGCCCCTTCCTCTAACTTCAAAGTCCCCAGCAGCATAGTATTTTCAGATTACTCTGTTTTCATGGGAACATCACCTTTTGCCTTCTCTGTGCCTCCTCATTATAAGGATACTTGTGATTGATTGCATGTATGGCCCACTCATATAATCCAGGATAATCCTCCCATCTCAAGATTCTTAATTTAATTATATCAGTGGAATCTCTTTTCTCATAAGACCACATTCATAGGTTCCAGGGATTAGTCCCTGGATATCTTTTGGAGGGCCATTATTCAGCCTAACACATCTAAAAATAGCATATGTATTAGAGCAATACACACACACATACCCCTATTGTTTGGAATTGGTTATCTCAGCATGGTGGGGTTACAGGGTGTTATAATTTCAAAAGATTCCCTTTACATATTAATTGTCAACATTTTTATGGAATATATTTTACTTAATGATTACAAAAAATAAAATTTTAATTTAGAAGAAGGATTGAAAAAAATACTTAATTTTTTTAGAACAGTTTTGGATTTATAGAAAAATCGAGAAGATAGACCAGAGAGTTGCCTATGCCATAATTGATTATAATTAGTTAGCCAATATTAATATATTATTATAACTAAAATTTAGATTTTATTTAGATTTACTTATTTTTTACCTATTTGGCTGTAACAGTTCTTCAAGCCTTTTTTTCCTTTTGAAAGTTTTTTTCAACATTTTATTTATTTTTAGAGAGAGGAGAAGGGAGGGAGAAAGAGAGGGAGAGAAACATCAATGTGCGGTTGCCTCTTGTGTGCCCCTTACTGGGGGCCTGGCCTGCAGTCCAGGTATGTGCCCTGACTAGGAATCGAACCAGAAGTCCTTCAGTTTGCAGGCCGGCACTCAGTCCACTGAGCCACACCAGCCAGGGCTCTTTTTAAAAGTTTTAAGGAGTGCTAGCCATATATTTTGTAAGATTCCCTTTTTGGAATTTGGTGTTTTTCTCATGGTAAGACTGGGGTTATATGATTTTTGGAGAAAGAGCAGAGAGGTAAAGTGCCATTTTTATTATATCATATCAAGGGTACATAACATCACCGTTATTTATCACTGTTAATGTTGGTCTTGATCACCTGGTGGAAATTGTGTTTGTCAGTTTTTTCTACTGTAAAGTTACTTTTTTGGTGAGGGGGAGTTATATTTCTCCTACAGGAGGGCAGAGGATTTACATAAATTGTTTGGATATTTGATTTTGTTTTTCTTTTAGATTGCATCAAGGTGGTGATTTCAAAAATCCATGTTGAATTGTCATAGTTCTTCTAACATTCTCAAAGGAGTCTTTCAGGCTTTATGAGATTCTGAGCATGGCTAAGTTAATTTTAGGTTGAAGATCTCTTGGAAATATGTGGTAACTCAGCATTTTATGGATGTCTGAAATTACCTGGGTGGATTACCTTTTGTAATTTCTCAAAGGTTTTGTTCAAATACAAGTTAGACCAATTAATTCAAATATTGCACATTATTGACGAAAATACAGCTGGACTTAGTTTCTTTTGTTATAGGAAAAAGAATATTAGATAAAATATATTTATGTTGACGAGAAAATATAAGTGTGAAGTGTACTGTACTAATAATTTTGCAGTTGGCCTTGTGATTCTCTTTTTCTCTCTTGAGGGACTCTGACCTTTGTAAGACCAGGGCTCATATATTTCTGCAGTGTCCTGTTGCCCTCCTTTGAAATACAGCAGCTCTCATATTTGCTATAATTTGGTAAATGTCTGGCTTCCCTGCTGGACACAGAGTTCCGTGGTAGCAGGGACCACGTGTGCTCTGCTCACTGCTGCATCCCCATGCCCAGCATGTGGTGGCCACACAACTACATGTTGACTGACTGTCATATGCCTTTTTGAGCACATTTAGAAAATAGGTGGTTAACATTGGCTCACATTTATCATAACATGATGCTGTGTGAAAAGGTAACATACAATAATAGAATTAAAGAAAAAGGCATGTAGCCCTGGCAGGGTAACTCAGTTGGGTAGAGAGTTGTCCCCATATGCCAAGGTTGCCGGTTTGATTCCCAGTCAAGGCACATACAAGAATCAACCAATGGAAACATAAATAAGTGAAACAACAAAAACCAACATTGCTCTTCCTCTCTCTCTTAAAAAAAGTGTATGTATATATATGTAGGATGAAGATGAAGTAAATATTGTAAAATCTTAACAGTGGCAATCTCTGGGTTATGAGAATATGTCTTCATTGTTTTTCAGGTCTCTCCAAGGAATTTATTATTTTATAATCAGGAAATATCAGAACACATTACCTAAAACTTCTAAGGTCAGAAAAACTGGTGAGCCCCATCAAAACAAACACCGTTTAGTTCCCGTATGTGCAAGAGCCCTTAAGGCGAGACAAGAAAGTTGCCAAGTCACTGACAATCTCTTTACTTTACAAAAATTTCATCAAGACCACTTCACATATTGTTTATTTAATATTAACATCAAAGTGCTGTTTCCATTCGTTTTAGTGTGACTATGTCGTGTTTATTTAATTCACTTTACTAATTTAACTTTTATGCATTTAACCTGTTAGACTAAAAACTTCAGAGAATATGATTTTCCCTTATTTCATGTTTAAAAAGTCCATGGGATGTGAAATCCAAGTCTAACCCGGGAGTATCAGTCTGTTCATTTTCCTTGAAACAAAAGAAATTCACTGCATTCTGCAACTGGCTCTTTTTTGATGCAGGTAATTCCCTGATTATTGGGAAAATCTTTCAGAGACCCTGTACATTTTTATAAATCCAGGCTATTTGTATTTTTATTTCGTGTTTCCCTAGGACAATTACACAGTGATGGATTAGCATTAGGCTGCAGCAGAGATTGGGGGAAAAAATCTCCCGTCATCCTTTCCTGCAGAAGCATCAGCTACGGGCAGGCAGTGAGTGGACCTGCCACTTTAACTGACATGTCTTAAATTCTGCCCTGGGAAGCTCTGGGATGCTGTCAGCTGCCTCTGCCTCGGCAGCTTATTTTCTCATGCTTGGCAATTGAGAGTCTCACTGGAGACCAAGAAATAAAACAGAAATTGTGGATTTTTGTTGACTTCTAAATTGAAGACTGCCTCTTCTTTTTGTTGACTTTTAAACAATCTGGTAGAAGAGAGGGAAAGTCATCTTCACGGTGGGGCTAGATTCATTCCTCCAAAGTTACAGCTGGTCTAAATCTGTGAGTATGTTGCATTTATTTAGCTGTTCCTGGGGGTATGATTGCAGCGTTCTCCTCAGATCTGTGAGGATTTAATTCAAGGAGAAGGATGCCAATTTTAAAAATTGGAGTTAATTTTCATTGGAGACCTGCAGTTTTCGTTAATTGACATTTTCTTCATTAAAGGCTTCATGGCAAACTTGCGAGGGTTTCCCTCTCCCCACCCCTCCCCCCTTTAGCCCCCTAAGGGCGAGTGCTGGAATCAGAAAATAGCACATCTCTGCTGCAGAGGCTGTGGCGTTCCAGGATGCCACGGCTGGTTTATTGTTGCTGCAAAGTGTGCACGGGGCTGCACAGCAATGGAAGGGCTACAGTGACTCACTTTGTGTTCACTGCGTTTGCCTTATGTCCTCTGCGGGCTTCGTTATAGGTTTTATTTTGCTAGGGAAACTAAAACCTTACAGAAAGATGAAGTACATGGTCATGCTCTCGGGGTGGACTTCACTCCTCACCTCTCTGTGTCAGCTTCAGCCTGTCTCTTTGTGGCAAGATTACAGTAAGTGGGAGTTACCAAAAAGGGAGCTTTGCGCAGTCACCCTTTTCTAATTGTGCTTTTGAATCTGTGCCATTTTTTTTTTCTGGTGACGCAGACCCTTTAGACTAAACATCTGTCCTTAGTCATTGTGTCCCACTTTCCCACATTGGAATTCACTGGAGGCCAGAACTGTAACCTCGCTGAATTACTGAATCAATTTTGAAAAATTTGTAAAGATAGGGGTTAAAGTATGGTTCCCACCATAACCCACATATGTTCTTGATTTGCCTTTGTTAAGTGAAAGTCTTATTATTTTAGTGAGCTGATTCACATCATTTAGTTACTGATCTCATTTCTTTATCTTAAAATCACATTAGCTAAAGCAATTTCTAAAAGTCAGTATGTTCAGAGACCATAGTCAAATACTTTTAAACACCAACTGGTAACAGTCATCTTTGTAGATACAAAATACATTTTACTTAGGGTGACATATGAGGTTTGTGGATGCTATTATTTTGGTGGATTTCCTGCAGCATAAAATGAATCAAGGATTAAAAAAAAACTCTCCATGATCCAGAGATGAAACATCTGTTGTTTTTATTTTTAAATATTTTGTCATACTTAAATGAAGCAACTTTCCATTTAATCAGAAAGGATTCCTGAAAGTTGGAAATTCTGCCTTACCTGGACTTGCAAAAATGTATATTCATTAATTCATTCAACAAATGTTTACATGTATTGCCAAGCTTTTGCCAAACTGTTGGGTATTATACTGAATAAGATACTATATCTGCCCTCATGGAGCACATATTTTTAGCATGTGAGGGGGCATTCAAAAACCACCTAATAATTTCATTACAATTGTGGTAATTTTTCAGCTATAGAAGTGTATGTAAGAAGTGTATATATGCCAGACATATAGAGCACATATGAATACTTGCAACTAATTTTGTCCCAGATCTTCTGAAGCCACCAATCCTTAGAATGCTTGTGCTGGAGAGAGATTTTAGAAATCATATAATGGGTTCAATAAGCATGTGATGGGCACTGTACATATTAGTGAGAGATCACGCAGTAGTCAAAAGGGTTTCCTGATTTTCTAGCCACTGTTTATTTGGTTACAGTTCCTTAGAAGACACTAAAACACCAAAAACAGAATAGAAAGCAAACAACAGACCAAAATCAACCAAGCAAACAAACCAAACCAAGCCAAACCAAAATAATAGCAACAAGAGTCTGAAACTGTAGTGTGTTTAGCTGGTTTGGGTTCTGAAGAAGCAGCCCTGGCAGACCTAACCCATCTGCCCTGACAGCCCCGATTCAGGGGCCTCCCTGTGCTGCCTGAAAGTTGTTACTTGAGAGTGAACTAGTTAAGATTTTTTTTCACAAAGTAAAATATTTTGACTTACGAATTAATATTTACTTAGGTACCTACAGTTTGTTGGCGAATTCAGACAAGAAAGTCTGTCTTTTGGATGCAGTGGGATGCACACTGTGGTATGGAGAAGGTCAGCGTTCTGTGGGAGCAAAGATGAGGACAGACCAACCTAACCTTGGGTGATGGGCAGGCGTCTGGAGAGAGATACTGACCTGGGGCTTTCTGGAGGAGGAGATGTCTGCATTTAGGCAGGTATTGGTAGACACCTACACAATAGGGTCTGGCAGAAGGGGTAAGTGCAGAGGCCCTGAGATATGAGAGACCACTGCAGGAAAGGAAAAACTTTCTCCTTTACTCTCTTAGGTTAATTTCTTGGGGCCCTACAGGTTAAATAGACAAAAGACAGATTAATAAAGGAAAGGAAAAACAAGATTGCTTACATACATGCACAGAGTTCACAGAGAAATGTGCCTCAAGGAGATGATTAGAATTTGGGGCTTATATACCATTTTAACAAAGGATGGTGAAGCCTGGAGAAGAGGCTACACAAAAGAAAAGGGCTTTGGCTTCTAGATGGGGTAAGTTGTGGGAAGGGAAGGTGCCAGGGATGTGCATGCTAAATAAGGGCTGTTTAGTAAGGTTTATGATGCAAATAAGAATCCTTTCCATGTGATAAGAGTTATCTCTGGGGTCATTTTCTTTTTGGTGTGGGAGAGGGGCACACCTTTACTAAGACAAATTTATGCCCTACTTTTAAAATATTTTTTAGTTTCAAGATAGGGGAAGGGAGGGAGAAAGAGAGGGAGAGAAATATTGATGTGAGAGAGAAATATCAATTGGTTGCCTCTTGCATATGCCCTGATGGGGACTCAACCTGCAACCCAGGCGTGTGCACTGACTGGGAATTTAACTGGTGACCTTTTGGCTCACAGTCTGATGCTCAACCAGCTAAGTTATGCCAGCCAAGGCTATGCCCTGCTTTTAGATAGAAAGGGGTAGAGCAGAGAGCCTATTACCTTCAGCTCAGAACAATTTGTCAAAATGGTATCTTCAGGGGTAACATACTCTGATCCACTTCACCACCATCTCTTCAGTGTTTGCCAGCAAGCTTGAGAGGCCTGCAGTCCAATGAAGGTAGATTGGTCAGAGGGAGACAGATGCCAAGGGTACCTTGTCAGGGAAGTGTGGCAAGGGAAGTGACAGCCCACAGAAGTGTTTCTGTCACAAAGATTACATGGATTTGTATTTAGAGAAGACTTCATGGGGGTTGGTAGAGGAGAAGTGTGCCTCAACCCTATAATATGACACCTTGCACCTGGTTCTAAGACTCTGACCCAAATTATTAATAATTTAGGGCTTAAATAGTCTTCCATGGCTTAGGTTGAGAACTTAACATGTGCATATATGCGTGTATATACACACCACACATGCATATATATCTTTTAGTTATGCTTTTATAGAAAATGTTTTGATTTCCAACCAAGTGACTTATAAACAAATTTATGTAGGAAATGACCCACTTACAGGTTGTGCAGTTTTTAATGTCCCATTTTTGCATCTCATCTCTCATTTGATTGGCAGAAGGCTCTGGGGCCCCTGATGAGATAGGACATTTTGAGGCTCTGTGTGGTTTCCTGAACAAAGCAGGGAGGGAAGTTTAGCACCTTTTTGCTTTGTCATCATTTTTGTATCTTAATGGAGAAGAAGTGAATTAGATTCTTTTTAAGATGTCTTCTGTGCCAGGCCCAGTACCTATGGTAAGTCTGTCTTCGTATCTTCAACAACTGTGTTAATTGGTCTTCTCACTCCCCTGTTATATAGATGAGGAAGATGAGATGCACAAAGGTTAAATCAGTTGCCCAAGGTCATTCAGTATGCCAACTGACCCCATTGTGCTAAAGGTTGGCAGATCGGTGTTCCAGCTGTGGTATTGTGTTCATTAACCAGAGGTGGACTGGGGGTGTGGGGTGTAGGCAGCTCCCTCCCCTCCGCTCCCCTTTTTAAAAAAATCTACAGGGCATTCTGGGATACATGTGTCATGAAAAATGCTTAGGGTTTTTGGACCTCATGCCCAGAGGTCTTCCTAACATTTGGCACTTGCTTTCCACTTTTTAAAAATTAATTAATTTTTTATTATTGATTATGCTATCACAGCTTTCCCATTTTTTTCCCCTTTATCCTCTCTCCACCCTGCGCCCGCTCCCCTCTAGCATTCCCCCCTCCTTAGCTCATGTCCATGGGTTGTACATATAAGTTCTTTGAGTCCTCTGTTTCCTATACCATTTCTCACCTCTTCCCATCTATTTTATGCCTACTAATTATGCTTCTTCTTCCCTGTACCTTTCCTCCCCATTCCTCCCTTCTCCCTCCCCACTGTACTCCCTCCATGTGATGTCCATTTCTCTGATTCTGTTCCTGTTCTTATTGTTTGCTTAGTTTTTGTTTTCATTATTTTTCTTTTCTTTTAGGTTCATTTGTTGATAGTTGTGAGTTTGTTGTTATTTTACTGTTCAT
>PVKM010028255.1:0-18139 GCA_004027735.1 Carollia perspicillata
ACAGGTTTAATATGTGGCAGTTTTTTTGTCCACAACTTGAATGACACAGATTGTCATACTGAATAAAAAAGAGCATAACCAAACTATATGCTATAAACAAGAAAAGCAGCTTAGATTCAGAGAAACAAAGAGATTAAAAGTAAAAGAAAGGAGGAATCCTGGTTTCAGCTATGACATGTAAAGAGCTTAAAATTCACCACATCCATCCTTATATGATAAAAGCAGAATAAATGGAAAATAAATGACTTTTCTTAGACTCATAAAAAAATGGATGTCCCAGGGCAAAGCACCACACTAAAATCTGGTGAACAGGTGAATATAGAGAAATCACATCCTCAATCAGTTTACCTAGAGAAGAAGCCCTAGCAGCCATAAAATGGTAGGGGCACTTGAGTGATAATTTTGATGAATTGCTGGAGGCTGAACCTGGATTTGCCTGAGAGCAAGAAACTACTGGAAGTGTAATTTCATGAGCTTTACGTTCAGGAAACCCTACCAGATTCTCAAGATGAGGATCCAACAAAAACTCCCTCATGTTTCAGGCAGAGGTCAGGGGGAAAGTAACTGTTTGTATATATGGTCACAGTGTCCTCTGTAACAAGAGCCTCATTGACTTGGGGGGAAGGGTAGTTAGCCAACTCCAGCTCCCTATTGCCTACCTGTCTCACCTAAAGGAAAAAAAAGAGGCAAAGGGAAAAACATAACTTCTGAAGGTCACAGCCCAGAGACTCAGACACATGAAAATATTGAAATTTAATCGTAAGATTATAGAATGCTTCCCTGTCCCAACACCTCACCACCACCTCAACAGGGCTCCAGTAGAATAACAACAGATGACAAGCTAAAGAGCTGAAAAACCCAAGGTCATTAGAGGTAACTGAAGGCTCTGGCAGTAAGCTACAGTAAGTTTTAAACACAGCCTAAGTCCTAGCCAGATTAACATAAAACCTCACAGTAAAGGCCTATTTGCCTCAGTTCTTATTACCTAATATATTATACTTGCTTTCCACAAGAAGTACAAGGCACACCAAAAGGCAAGAAAAAACAGTCTGGAGAGACAAAGCAAGCATCAGAATCAGACTCAGATACAACAGATTTTGAAATTCTGAAAGAGGGAATTAAAAATAACTATGATTAATATGTTAAGGGCTCTAATGAAAAAGCAGACAACATGCAAAAACAGAAAGATAATGTGAGCAGAGAAATAAAAATTCTGAGAAAAAATCAACAGGAATGCTAAAAATCAAATATACTGCAGCATAAATGAAGAACGCCTTTAACAGGTTCATCAGCAGACTGGAGCAACACAGCTGAGGAAAAGACTGCCAAGAATGAGGACATGTCAACAGAAACTTCCCAAACTAAAATACAAAGAGAAAAAAAAAGGAAGAAAAAGACAGAACAGAATATCCAGGAATTTGGGGGACGATTACAAAAAGTATAATATGTGCATAAAGGGAACACCACATGAAGAAGACAGAGGGAAAGAAGCAGAAGAAATCTGAGTAGAATGGCTAGGAATTTTTCAAAATTAATGACAGACACCAAACTACAGGAAGGTCAGAGTGCACCAAGACGCATTAATACCCAAAACTCTGTACTTAGGCATATGATGTTGAAACTTCAGAAAACCAAGGCAAAGGAAGTGTTGAAAAAAGTTAGGGGGAGGTGAGGTAGGGACACCTTCCCTACAGAGCAATGAGGATAAAAATTACCTTGAACTTCTCATTAGAAACCATGTAAGAAATAGAGTGAAGTGAAATATTTTAAACATTGAAAGAAAAAGCCTACCAACCTAGAATTCTGTACTCAGCAAAATATTTCTTCGAAAGATACTTTTTTTTAGATGAAAACTATGGAAATTCATCACCAGTAGGCCTGCCCTCCAAGAAATGTCTTAAAAGAAGCTCTTCAGAGAGATTAAAAAATGACATAGGTCAGAAACTTGGATCTATATAATCAAAGAAAGAACATCAGAGAAGGAATAAGTGAAGTACAGTAAAATCTTTTGCTTTTCTTATTCTTAATTGATTTAATATTTTTTCCAAGTAATAACAGTAACAATGTATTGGGTGATTATTACATATAGGTAAGTGAATAACAGCAATAGTATAAGGAACAGGAGGGCGGAATTGAGAATTACAAATATAGATATATTTGAAAGTAGACTTATGTTAGTTGTAAACTCTACAATAACCACTAAAATATTTTTAAAGGAAGTATGATTGATGTTAAGAGAGGAGGGAAATGGAATCATATAAAGTGGTCAATAAAAACCATAAAAGGCAGGAAAAGATTTTAAAAATAAAGCAAGTGTAACAAATAAAATACTTTATATATACAGTATATAATAATTCAACTATATAAAAAACACTTAAAACGTTAATGGTAAATGCAGAAATTAGAAGACAGAGATTGTCATTATGAATAAAAACAGAAGACCAAACTATACCAAGGTCTGGCCAGAGAAAGTCCAATCATTGTAAATATGATGGAAATGGTTTGCTTGACATTGATGTAACCCAGCAGCCAAGGAGAGTGGACTGGAATGAGCATGTGTGATCAGTGATGATTTCACTGTGCTAGGGAGCAGTAGATGCCGCTGAGTGAGTATGTGTACTGTATGTCCATCGAATTCAAAATGACAGACCAAGTAGAGCAACGAATCTGCATCCAATTTTGCATTAAGTTTGAACATTCCTCCATGAAAACTACTGTCTGTATTCCGCCATGTATAATGCACACTTTTTTTGCCCAAATTTTTGAGGGAAAAATAAAGATGTGCATTATACATGGACAGTACTAATTCCATATCTATATAAATGTTTTTAACTTTTATTTATGCTTATGTGTTAAAAGTGTAGCTTTAGAAAGCAATGACAATAGCTGTATGTTCCAAAGTAAGTGCTAAAATTCATTTATAATACAAAAAACAAGTATCTAAATATAAATAAATAA
Organism: Carollia perspicillata; assembly: GCA_004027735.1. Taxonomy (NCBI): domain Eukaryota; kingdom Metazoa; phylum Chordata; class Mammalia; order Chiroptera; family Phyllostomidae; genus Carollia; species Carollia perspicillata. The sequence continues at coordinate 2,959 of PVKM010028255.1, forward strand.
ATAAATAAATAAATAAATAAATAATTGAATTAAAAAAATAAAACAAAAGATTTTTTCCCTGAAAATTTGGGCCAAAAACATGGATATTCACTATACATGGCAAAATGTGGTATTCAGATGATTCAGAAGGCAACAGCTATGGCAACTGGTGATTGGCAATTTCATCTCGACAATGCACCTGATCATGCCTCACGTCTCGTGCAGAGTTTTTTGGTGAAACATCAAATCACCCAGGTGACTCAGCCTCCTACAGCCCAGATTTGGTGCCCTGTGACTTCTGGCTTTTCCCAAAACAAAAATCACCTTAGAAAGGGAAGAGATTTCAGACTATTGATGAAATCCAGGAAAATATGACGGAGCAGCTGATGGCGACTGAGTGAACTGTGTGAGGTCCCAAGTGTCTACTTTGAAGGGGACTGAGGTGTCTTTTCCTACATACAATGTTTCTTGTATCTTGTATCTTTTTCAGTAAATGTTTCTATTTTTCATAGTGCATGGCTGGATACTTTATGGACAGACCTCGTATCTTGTTGGTAAGAAACCCACGTTAAATGTACAGACCCCAGTTCATTAGGTTAAAAGGGTGGATAAAGAGATACCATGCTAACACTAATCAAACAAAAGCTGTGACTGCTCTATTAATTTCACTCAAAGCACACTGCAGAACAAGATAAGTTATCAGGGATAAAGAATGGCATAATATAGGGATAAAGGGCTCAATTCTCCAAGAAGACGCAGTCCTTAGCCTGCACGTACCTACCAACAGACTGCCAAATGTGTGAGGCGAAAACTTAGAGAACTGCAAGGAGAAAGAGACGAATCCACTTTTATAGTCAGAGACTTCACACTCCTCTTTCAGTAATTCATGGATTCAGAAGGAAGATCAATATGGATATAATTGAACTGAATAGCACAATTAATCAACTACATCTAATTGGAATTTTATAATACTACAACAAAATTACAATACACATTCTCAAACTCCTATGGAATATTTAGCAAGATATACCACATTCTAGACCATTAAACAAACCTTAACAAATTTAAAAGAATAGAAATCATACAAAGTATGTTCTCGCCACAGCAAAATTAAAGCAATAACAGCAAGGAAAATCCAAAAACATTTACAGAAAAAACATCACATTTCTAAATAACACATGGATGAAAGAAGTCTGAAGAAAAATTTTAAAATATTTTGAACTAAATGAAAATGAAATGCAATTTATCAAAATTTGTGAGATGCAGAGAAAGCAGTGCTTAGAGAGAAATTATAGGATTGAATGCATACGTTAGAAAAGAAGGAAACCTAAAATCCATAGTCTAAGATTTTACCTTAGGCACCTAGAACAGGAAAAACAAAATTTTAAATTTAAAGTGAAATCTTAATAAATGCAGACAAAAATCTTCATGGATTGGAGAGATACAATGTTCCTAAATTGTCAAATCTCACTAATTTGATGCATAGGATCAATTTACTAAAATCCCATCAGCTTTTTTGGTAGAAATAACAAGTTGATACTAAAATTTACATGGGAATACAAAAAAAAATAGTGTAGTCAGGACAATTTTATAAAAGAAGAAAAAAGTTGGGTTTACACTAAATGAGTGCAAAACTTATTTAAAAACTTTATTAATCAAGGCAACGTGGTATTGGCATCAAGATGGGCATGTGTATTATTGGAACGCAACTGAGAGTCCAAAAACAAAACCTTGTATTTATCGTTAATTGATTTTCAACTACAGTAACCTCACAAGTCAATGGTGATATGATCATCTTTGCAACAATAGGGGATGACTATATTCTATAAAATAAACTTAGACCCTTCTCTCACATCATACACAAAAACGAACTCAAAATGGATCATACCTCTAAGTGTAAGAGCTAAAACTAGGAAACTTTTGGAAGAAAAATCTTTGAGAAACCTTGCAAAATCTTTATGGCTTCAAAACAGGAGCCATAAAAAATGGATAAATTGCACTTTCTTAAAATTAAAAAGCATTGTGCTTTAAGAGACAACCTTAACAAAATAAAAAGACCAGCAAAACATGTATCTGATTAAGGGCTTGTATCTAGAATATAAAAGAACTTTTACAACTCAATAATAAGTAGACAAAATGATTAAAAAATGGATAAAAGACTGAAATAAACATTTCACCAAGGAAGCCTTATGAATAGCTAATAAACATATGAAAGGGTACTCAGCCTCTCTAGTCATTAGGAAATGCAAATCAAAAGCATAATGTGATACCACTACATCCTCACTAGAGTTCTATATGCAGAAGAACAGTACTGAAGAGGACACGGAAAAACAGAACCCTCACAAATTCATGGCAGGAATAAAACTGGTACATCTACTTTGGAAACTGTTTGTTTTTTTTTTTTTCTTTAAATTAAAATAAACTTCCCCCAAACCCAGCAATTTTACTCAAAGGAATCTATCCAAGAGAAATGAAAGCATATTCACAAGACTTGTAAGTGAATATTCATCGCAATATTTGCATAATTCTCTCTCCCTCCTGACCTACCCTGACTGACCGCAGTAGCCTTAGCCAAAGCCAGTCTTGTTCAGCTAGCTGTCCATCGTCCCTGTGGACTCTCAGATTTCACTGCCAGGGATCTCTGGGACAGTGTGCCAGGCTTCCAGCCACTTGCTCAGTTCTTTTCAGCATCATGATACGGAGTTACCACCAAAACCAGTAACAGTCCATCCACATGTGTTATACATCTAACATATTCTGGATGACACTCTCTGCTCTACCAAGAATACTTACCAAGGTTCTAAAACATACTTGGTATTTGTCCCCCAGGAATGGGTGTGGGTGTGTATGCGTGTGTTCCAGAAAACCTATGTGGAAAATGAGGAGGGTGAGGACGTAACGACTCAGAGACTGAGCTAATGAGTTTTACTTGAGTGACACATGTATATAGGAATGGAAGGCTGACGTCATCACTTCCTCTGCCAACTTTTTTTTTTTTTTACGGAAAGAATTTCTTTGGGGCTGCAGCTGGCTGCTGCAAAGAGAGATCAGACCAGTACATTTCCTGCTGTTGCCTTTCTTTCAGTCTGGACCCCCAGGCACCAGCTGAGTGTTTCAGGGCTCCAAAATTCCGAAACTACTCATTTCATGTTTCCTTAACTATTCATTTCTTGATTCTCATTCATTTCACAACAGATGTTTGTTAGGCTCCAGTTACGTGTAAAAGCCTGTCTTACATGCTCTGGGGGATGTGGAGATAACAACGAATGACCCTGTCCCAGAGAGTTTACAAGGTAATTAGAGCAGGAGGTAGATAAGGTGTGTACACAAATAGCTGAGCTGTTAGGTAACAGGTGACAGAGATACAAACTGAGCTGTTCGAGCTGTGAGGAAGGGAGAAGTTTTTTGGCCAGAACAATCGGAAACATCTTTATTGAAATCGTGGCCCTGGGGATGACTTTGAGTGGCAGAGCTGAAGGAATGTGGGAACTAAAAGTAGAAAGAAGGACGTGTGCTTTGAGAAAGAGGATTTTAGAAACGGGAAGCACAAGTATTTGGGAGAAAAACCATACCATTTTGCTGAAACACAGAAGTCGTATTATAGAGCAGGCGCAGGTAAGTCTGTAAATGTAAACTGAAGTCAAACCACGAGGACATCGAATAGCAGGTAAGACTTTGGCTCTTCTCCAGACGGGCCACATTAAACTTCTCGACTCCAAAGGCATTTAAATAATGGAGACACAGACTCAGGCTCCATCTTGACAAGACCCATAACTTACACCCAGAGAACGTTCCAGTATGATTACAAAAATACGGATGTTGTACTGGACGACCTTAGGTGCCTTCCATTCTGAGACTGAAGTTCGGTGGTCTCTGGGAGTCCAAGAACAGAAAATGAACTCTTGTCTTTCGGCGCCCTGTGTGAGCAGAGCCACACATGGCTCCTGGAGAGGTGCTGAGGGCATGATTTGCTCAGCAGTCAGTCCCTTCAGAAGCTTAGAAAATGAGGATGGCCATTGCATAACACATGGTCCCCACTGTTTCAAATACCAGGCAGGCTGGTCACCACTGCTAGCATAATGATAGGCAAACGCCGGTGTGTACCCTTGCTGTTTCAGGCTCTGTCTGATCACAATTAATTTCACTGTAGAGACAAACATACTTAAGAAGCACTGCAGGGAGGAGGAACAGTGAAGCCCCAGGCAGACTTTCAGAGGAGTTTGAGAAGGCTGACAAATATGCAAAATCTTTATTCACTTTCACTCCAGTTTGGTTCCCTAGACTACTTGGGCTGGCTGGTGTGATGAATACAAAACACCTGCTGAGGCCTGAAGCCCTGCGCCTGGCAGCTGAAGGGAGAGAGGGGCTTTGTGTCTCAGAAAGAGGCGTGGAGAGGCAGGAGATGGCATAAGTCAGACACTGATACCTCAAAAGAGCAGGTGGGATGAGAGTGGGAGGAGGCTAATGGTGTCATTAAAAAAACAAAGCACACATTTTGCTAAGACAGTAACTTCACAAATCCAACAGCAGCATCTGAAGTCTCTGAAATGGAAAACGATGAGGGTAGGTGCTGGTGTGTGGCAGCTGGGAAACTGAATGGGCCCACGTGGACACGAGGAAGAGCCAGAGGGCAGCCTGCCACCGGGGTTCCGAAGACGGCTGCTGCGGTGGCAGTCAGGAGCAGAGTTCAAACTCAGTGGATTTAATTAACGAACCGGGTTCTTCTCCGGGTTCAGCCACTTGACAAGCTATACTGAACTTGGGTACTTTTTTCTTCAGCTGAACTAAATGACCACTGAAGTCCCACCTGCCTCTAAAACTCTCCATTTCTTCGTTTCAGTAAATTTAAAGCCCAGGTACTTCAGTAAAGTACCTGGGCTCAAAGCACAGGGTGCGGCAAAGGTCAGTTTACGGTTGTGGGCATGTGGAACACAGAGTTTATTCTTGTATTACTATTTATTAAGTATTGTATTACTTCCCATATGGACAACTGTAAACCAACTTTTGCTCCACCCTGTAAATAAAGAATCTGAAAAAGTCAAGTGGTTCAGGAAACTTTAAATGTTTTGAAGCCAAAAATCTCCACAAACCTTTATATTTAGAAAGTGGAAAAAGTGCATAATATTGATCAGAAAGTTAAATTGAGATATTCACATTCTGAAATTTTATTTGATGTATCACAAATAGCCCATTTCTAAAGGCAGAAGAGGAGATAAATTAGAAATAGTAGAGAAACAATGTAGACTCCGAAATATCTTAATATATGCCAAAAATGCAAAAACATGGATTTCAAATGAAACTATCTACAACTTAATTCTGCTTGTAAAATTTTCTTAGACCCCTAGCCAATTGCACAGATCAAGTCATGTTTTTCTCAACCCCCTGCAGCCTCACAATCAGCTCTGACACAAGGAAAACCCTCACTCCTTCCGACTGCGCCTCCTGAGTTTTGAACAATATCAACAGCATCACTATCCACCAAGCCAAGAACTGTATCTTTTACTCCTTTTCCTCACCCCACACTCTTTCAGTCAACACATCCTACTGAATCAATTTTTGACACGTGCATTGATGGAAACCTCCTCTGTTTCCCACCCTGACCTCTACTGTTGTCATTCAAGCCCTCATAATTGCTCATCTGAACTATGGCCACAGCCTCTACACCAAAGGTGGCAAACACAAGGCCCATGGGCCGAATCCGGCCCTCCACCTTGTTTTATCCAGCCTGGCATCTTGTTTCTACCTGGAGGCAGTGCCGAGCTCTCACTTAACTGTTGGGGTAGTTACATTTATATAGTCTTAAAATTACATTCGGCCCTTTGAAGGCAACCTCGAGGCTGATGTGCCCCCCCCCCCCATGAACATGAGTTTGACACCCCTGCCCTAAATGTAACGTGTTCATTTATTCAAGGTGTGCATTTCATACTGGGCTTTCTTTTAGGCCCTGATGACACTGTGATGAGTAGAAGAGAAATCCCTAGTCTGTGGAGCTTACATTCTAGTGGGAGAGCCAGACAATAAACCATTAAATAAGTTGATTATAAATTATGTTAAGTTCTAAGAAGAAAATGAGTGAAGTGAAAAAGAAAGAGTAACTGAGGATAAAGGGACTACACATACACCGAGCTAAAGGGACCATGGGCTGGCAAGTGGAGGAAACGTGAGAGCTGAGGTCTGAATGGGGAGAAGCAGCTGGGCTCGCCCAGAGCTTCCCAGGGGGAAGAAGTGCAAGTGTTGGAGGGACTGGAAGAACAGAGGCTGCAGTGCAGCAAGCAGCGGACAGCGGCTCCGGGTGAGGGCGACAGAGTGCGTGCTGGAAAGCCTTTCTGTCCACAGATTGGAGTTGGGAAATTTTTCTAAGTGCAGTGGGTACTAATGGATAGGTTTTAAGCAGAGAAGTGATATAATCTGACTCACATTTTTAGGAAATCACTCTGATTAGTGTCTGGTCAATGGATTGGAGGGGCATAAGGAAAGTGGAGAGCTCAGTTTGGAAGTGACTGCAATGGTGAAAACGAGAGAGGATGGTGGCTTGGGCCAGAGTGATGTTAGAGGGAATGAATGGAGAGAAGTGAATGGATCTGGAATATATTTCGGTGACAGATCAGACTTAACGGATTGGTGTAGAGGCATAAAGGAAAAAGAGGATGTCTAATGGGGTATGTATTGGGTAACTAACTGGATGGATGGCAATGATTTACTATGTGGAGAAAGATGAAGGAAATAACAGGTTTTAGACAGCCATGTAGAAGTTAAGATGGCTTTTACATACAGGACACTGTGGGTCAGGAGAGAGGTCAAGCTGGAGATATGAAATTGGGAGTCATCCCCGAGTAGGGACCGTTTACAGCAGTAGAACTAGGGGAGGTCAACGGACACAGCAGTGGAGGGGGACATAGTTAGGGGAGCAAAGAGAAGAGAACGGGAGAGCAGAGAAGGCCCAGGATACACAGGTCAGAAAAGAAGGGAGAGCCAGCAAAGAGACTCTAATCTTTACCACCTTAATCCATCCTTCATGCTGAGGTCAGAGTGAGCTCTCCAGCATCCTGATCTGATCATGACTCATCCCTGCTTGAAACACTCTGAGGCTCTCTATTGTCTTCTCAGGAAAATCTAACCTCTCAGATGACAGATGAGACCCTTCATCATCTAGACCTAACACTGCTTTCGGGTTTGTCTTCCTTACCGCCCCCACCCCCCTTATCATAACACTTTAGAACTGTGTTATGGCTATCTGGGCACATGTCTGTCTCCGTTACTACCTGTAACATGAGGAGAAGGATTATGTCATTATTAACACTGAATTTGCAATGCCTGGCACATAGTAGGTGCTCAATGACATTTGTTGTACAATGGGAAAAAGGAAGGAAGGGCGGATGGAGGGAGGGAGGAAGGAAAGAGCCTTTGTGTGAGAACATTAAAAAAGAATACATGACAATTAATGTCTGTGCCATCTTCCCTGGCATTTTTGGAGACTGAAAGCTGGGTTGAAATGAAAACAGCCCCCTCTACAGGTAGAAAGATATAGTCATAGATCCATTCTGAGGTTTTTCCAGAAGTATAAACCACTGACCAGGCAAAGCTGGAACTTACACCAAAGTAACCTTTTAAAGAAGCCAATTAACAGTAATGATATCTAGAAATCAGTTAACAATAAAGAGTATTTCTCAAATTCCTCACAGGCAAATCAGAATGAAAAACCATTGAACCATCTGACCTCTGAACTAGCAAAGTAGTAAGTTGTTACTCCCCTCTGACAATAAAGCTCTCCATACGTGTGACTTCACACAAATGGACCTTGAGAATTTACTAGGAGATCCTAGCTCCCTTCATATCACATCACATCAGTGATAACAGTGCTGCTCTCAAGCTGGGGAAGTCAACTGCTCCCAGCGTGACCGCACCGCAGGAGAGCAGCCCAGGAGGCAGGAGGGAGGCCCTCGCTGCGGGCACCAGCACTCTGCAGTAGCGGGTGACTGATGTTGACATCTCAGAACTTCCCAGCAAATGCACGCAGATCACAGCCGCAGGCAGCAGCTCTGCTGATCAGCAGGAAGTTGCCAACGAGCGATCACTATCTGTTACTGTTTGTGTTTTTGTTTTTAGTTAACAATGAGAAAATGACAGGACCGGGATGGCAATTTTAACACTGTACTGTGCCCATGTGAATGTGGCTGCAGAGAATATTTTTACTGTTCCTGTTTTTATTTGAGACTTACTGTTTCAGAAAACACACAGGTTTGGTTTGTGTAGAGAGCATCATAATCCGCTTGCTTCTTTATTAAAGACCCACCTTATACTGTGTGCCGTGGTTCAGTTACAACCACTGAATAGCACCTACAATGGAAAGAAGTATGGCACAGGAGTGAAAAGACCGGATTCCTTTCTCGGCTGTGTGATCTCAGGCAAGTCATACAATTTTTCATTTGAACGTTGGATTTCTGAAATATGAAATAGGGGAGAATTTTCACTGCACTCCTCTCTCGGGTTGCTGTGAACAACAAATGAAATAATGTACATAAAAGCTTTTTTAAAGAAAATTTTATTGAGGGATAATTTACACACAGTGGAATCCACAGATCTTAAACATTCAGTTCAGTGAGTTTTGACAAATGCGTATACCTGTATAACCCACACTTCACTCAAAATACAGAATATTACCAGCACACCAAAAGTCACGCAGGCCTCTTCCGGTAAATGCCCCCAGCCCTGCTTCAGATGCAACCACATCTCTGAATCTTTTTTCATTGTAGATGATTTTTTGCCTATTCTGGAACTTCAAATTAAGAGAATATGTATTCTTGTGCGTATGGCTTCTTTCACTCAGCATAGTGTCTTGTGAGATTTATCCAAATTGTTACCTGTTTGTATCTTTTTATTACTGAGTAGTATTCCATTATTTATTCATCTCCACTTTAAGAGTGTAGTTTGATGCATTTGTATATACCCTGTGACCACCACCACAAACAACACAAAACATTCCCATCCCCCCCAAAAGTCCCCACGGGCCTGTTCACCATAGTCCCTTCTCGTGCCCACGACTGGAGGCACTGCTTATTTATCTTTTTACCGCGATAGTTTTGACTTTTCTAGAATTTCATGTTAATGCAAACATACACTGTGTAGTCTTTTGTGTCTGCTTTTACTTACCTTAATGTTTCCAACTTCAAGCATGTTGCTGTATGTATCAGGGGTTTTCCAATGAATAAATAAATATATCACAATTTGTTCATCCACTAACTGATGGGCAGTTGGGAAGTTTTCAGGTTAAGGCTATTTTGAATAAAGCTGCTAAGAAAATTCATGTAAAATTAAGTCTTCCTGTAGACATAGGTTTTCATTTCTGTTAGATAAACATAAAAGAGTGGGATTGCTGGGTGATATAGTAGCCTTTTAAGAAATTGTTAAACAGTTTTCCAAATTGGCTGTATCAATTGTGCATTCCCATCTGCAATGTATGAAAGTTCTGGTTGCTCCATATCCTTATCAACATTTTATATTGCCAGTCTCTTTAATTCTGGCCATTCCAGAGGTCTGTTCAGAATGTGTCCAACCATGTACTACAAAAAAGAGACATTTATTGAAAAAGATACAAGAAACACTGTACATAGGACAAGGATGCCTCAGTCCCCTTCAAAGGACTTCACATCCTGGGACCTCACACAGTTCTCCCAGTGACCATCAGCTGGCCCACCACATTTTCCTGAGTTTCATCGACGATCTGAAATATTTTCCCTTTCAAAGGTGATTTTAATTTTGGGAAAACCCAGAAGTTGTGTGGTGCCAAATCTGGGCTGTAGTGGGACTGAGTCACTTGGGTGATTTGATGTTTTGCCAAAAAACTGCATGAGACAGGCTGCATGAGCAGGTGATGAAACTGCCAATCACCAGTTGCTCATAGCTGTGGCCTTCTGAATCATTTAAATAGTTTCCATGGAGGAATGTTCAAGCTTAATGCAAAACTGGATGCAGATTCACTGCTCTACTTGCTCAGTCATTTTGAATGCCATGGCCACACATGGCCACACATGCTAACTCAAGGGCGTCTATCACCCCCACTGACTAGTACAGTGAAGTTACCATTGTTCATGCATGTGTATTCCAGTCCCCTCTCCTTGGCTGCCAGGGTACAATGTCGCACAAACCATTCTCATTATATTAACAACAGCTGGACCTTTTCTGGGCAGACCTTGTATAATATCTTACTGTGGCTCTAATCTGCCTTTCCCTAATGTCTAAATAATGTTGAGCATCTCTTCATGTGCTTATTTGCCAAACATACACAGGGTGGGGCGAAAGTAGGTTTACAGTTATTCCTATGGAAAATAATACAATAATTAATGCACAATAATATAAGAATAAACCGTTTTATGTGCTCACAACTGTAAACCTACTGTTGCCCCAGCCTGCATTTTCTTTGGTGAACTGTCTACTTAAATCTTTTGCACTTTTTAAACAAAATGAGCCATTTATCTTCTTATATTTGTTGAGGGTTTTGGGTTTTTTTTGATACAAGTCCTTTACCTTTATCAGATATATGTTTTACAAATATTTTGCCTAGTCTGTGACTTGCCTTTTTATTTTTTGATATTTTTCAAAAGCAAAAATTTTAAATTTTGCTGAAGTTTAATTCATTGGTACTTTTGGTTTGTGCTTTTTGTGTCCTATCTATGCCTACCCAGGATCCAAAATTTTTCTCTGTGGTTTCTTCTGGAAGTTGTAAAGTTTTAGGTCTACAGTTAAGTACATAATATTACAAAATTTTTATGTATGGTGTGATATAAAAATCTAAGTTCATTTTTTCCCCATATGGCTATCCAATTGTTCTAATGCTGTTTATTTAAAAAACTATCATTCCTCCAATAGAATTGGCAGCTTTGATAAAAATCAAAATCTATGGGGGTCTATTTCTGGATGTTCTTGTTTCTCTTTATTCTAATATCATACTCTCTTGATTTAGCTTTTAACATGTCTTGAAATGGAGAAGTGCAAGCCCATTCACAATTTTCTTCTTAAATTGTCTTTGCTATTCTAAGACACTTGGAGTTCCCTATAAATTTAAGAATCAACTTAATATTGTGTTGAATCTATAAAATATTTTGAGGACAACTGATATCTTAAAAGTATTGAGTTTTTTGATACATAAGCATACAGTTTTAAGTATCAATGTCTTGCACATATTTTGGTAAACTTATTCCTAAGTATTTCATGTTGTTTGGCACTATTGTAAATTATATTGTCTTTATTCCAATTTCCAATTATTCATTGCTTGTATGTAGAAATACAATTGATATTTTGTGTATTATTTTTGTATCGTTCAATCTTGCTAAAATCTAATTAGTTCCATTCACATTTTTGTACTTCTGTTTACTTACTGTAGATTCATTTTTTTGTAAATGCAAGGATCAAGTCCACTATAAAGATCGTGTTATTTCTCCCTTTCCAATTTATTTCTTCCATCCCCTTCCTTTCATTTCTTTTTCTTACCTTACTGCATTGCCAAAGAGATCTGGTATAATGCCGAATAGAAGCGAAGAGAGCAGACGTCCCCATCTCTTTCAAAACTTAAGGAGGTAGCATATGGTTGCTTGCTGATAAATATGATGTTAGCTATTGGTTTCTCGTGGATTCTATTTGCCAGTTTGAGGAAGTTCCATTCTTTTCTTACTTTGCTGGGAGTTTTTATCATGAATGAGGATTTGAATTTTCTCAAATCTTTTCATGCATTTATTGAGATGACCTATATGGGGTTTTTATTGATCTATTGTTGTGATGAATTACATTGCTTGATTTTAAAGATTAAATCAGTATTTCATTCCTGAGATAAACTTCACTTTGCAATAATGTTTATTCTTTTTATATGTGCTGAATTTAATTTGCTAATGTTCTGTTAAGTATTTTGCATGTATGTTCATGAGAAGCATTGGGTCTGTAACTTTGTGTGGTTTTGATATCAGAATACTGGTGAACTTATAAGTTACAAAGAATTCCTTCTCTTCAAGAGCTTTACAAAAATATTTGTGTAGGATTGGTATTATTTCTTCCTTAAATCTCTGTTAGAGGTCAACAGTGAAGCTATTGGGCCTGAAGTTTGTGGGCAAGTTTTAAGTTAAAGATTTAAAATTTTAAATAGTTACACAAATTTCCAGTTTATCTATTTCTTCTTTAACAGGCTTTGTATTTTCCAAGGAGTTTTTCGTGTCATTTGTAGTTGTCGCAAAATGTTCATATTTCCTGATTATTCTTTTAACATCTGTAGAATCTGTAGTAATGTCCCCCTTTTCATTCCTGATATTGGTAATGTGTATTCTCTCCTTTTGATGATCAGACTGGCTAGCTGTTTATCCAATTTTACTGATTTCTTTAAATGAAACTACTATTAGTTTTATTGCTTTTCTCTATGTTTTTATGTATCATCAATTTATTTTTATATATTATTTCCTCCCTTCTGATTACTGCAAGTTTAACTTGCTCTTTTCAGTTTTGTAAGGTGGAAGATTATTAATTTAAGATCTTTTATATTTTCTAATGTGATCATTCAATATAATAAATCTTCCTCTAAGCACTGTTATAACCACATTGCACAAATTTTAATATGAATGTGTCATTTTTATTCAGCTCAAAGCAATTTCTAATTTTCTTTTGAATTTCTTTTTTAGCTGTGGATTAACTTCCAATAATTTGAGGATTTTGTGACATGTTTATGTTACATTTTTTATTGTGGCCAAAGAACACCCTCTATTCAATTATTTTAAATTTATTGAGACTAATTTTATAAACCAGTAAATGGTTTGTGTTGGTGACTGTTCCATGTGGACTTTAAGAAAATGTGTTGTACTCATGTTGGTTGGAATGGCCTATACACATTAATTAGGTTGGCCCTGGCTGGTGTGGCTCAGTAGATTGAGCACCGGCCTGCAAACCAGAGGGTTGCTGGTTCGATTCCCGGTCAAATAAAATTTTTCAAAAACAACAAAACAAACAAACAAGCAAAATATAACCAGAGACACTGAAATTGAGAACAGGCTGACAGTGACCAGAGGGGAGAGGGGAGGGAATTTCAGGGGAAAAGGGGGAGGGTTTACAGGAACAAGTGTAAAGGACACATGGACAAAAACTAGGGAGGGGATGGAAATGGGAGGGAGGTGGGGAGCACTGGGGGGTGGACTGGGATGGGAGTAAAAGACAGAAAACTGTACTTGAACAACAATAAAAATAAAAATAAAATAAAATAAAGTAAAAAATTAAAAAAGAATAAAAAATAAAAATAAATAAAATTTAAAAAATATCAGTTAGGTTGTACAGCTCCTTTGAGTTTTCTATAGCCTCAGCTATTATTTTCTATTTGCACTGTTAATTATTGAGAGAAGGGTATTGAAATTCCCAACTATCACTGTGTATTTGTCAATACCTCCTTTCAGTTCTATGTGATACTACTTCATGTATTTTGAATCTCTATTATTAGGTGCATTTAAATTTAGAATTGTTTTGTCTTCTTGATGAATTCACATTTTACTCACTACGAAATGTCCCTGTTTATTTTTGATAATATAATTCATTCTAGAATCCGCCTTGTCCATTATTAATACAACCATTCCAGCTTTCTTTTAATTAGTGTTTGCATGGTGTATCTTTGTCCATCTTTATATTTTAACCCAACTGTGTCTTTCAGTATAAAGGGGGTTACTTGAATGTAGCATACAGTTGGGTCTTGCCTCCTTACCAAATTTGACAACCTCTGGCTTTTAATTGGGCTGTTTAGACATTTATATTTTATTTAATTTCTTTGCATTTAAATTTGCTATCTTGCTAAGAGTTTCTATTTTTCTTCTGTGTTCTTGTTCCCTTTCTCCTCTTTTTAGCCCTCTTTTGAGTTAATTAAATACTTTCTATAATTCTATTTTATTTCCATTAATGAATTATTAACTACTCCCCTCTTTTTTTAAAGATATTTTGTGGACTTCCGACCAAGATGGAGGCGCAGATGGAAACACTGTGCCTTTTCGCACAACCAAAATTAAGGACAACAAATATTTACAAACAATAACACAACCAAAACAGAAAATTGAACTGCAGAAGTCCAACAACCATTCAACCAGACCAGTAAGAGGGGCTGAGTTGGCAGCCAGCAGAGAGAGAACACAGCAGGAAAAGGCAGGGGCTGCCAGACCAGGAGCGCAGGCAGTGCCGGCGCCCTGTTCACAGACCCCAGATGCAGGGAGGAAACAGACAGGGCAGTTGGCTGCTGGTGGTCACCCATTCATGCGCAGATAAACTAGTCAAGAACTAGCAGTGAGACGGACAGTACAGCCCAGGGCCCCAGCGACAGGAGATAAAGCCTAAAAACACTGATTGAGAAGGTGCCAGGAGAGGCTCCCAGCCTCACAGGAGAGGTCGTTGGGGAGAACCACAGGGTCCCGGAGTGTGCATAGGCCCGCCCACCTGGGAACCAGCGTCAGTGGGGGCCAGTTTGCTTGTAGGAGGCAGCAGAGGGGACGCAAATCCGAGAGAGCATAGAACAGGCACCATTGTTCCCTCTTTGACCCTGCCCCCACAGACAGTGTCACAACCCAGTTACTAGGTTGCCCCACCCTGGTAAATACCTAAGGCTCCGCCACACATACGTAACACACACCACCTGACGAAATATGACTCAAACAGAACAGCTCAAAGCCGCAGAGCCAATACTTTTAAACGATCAAGAGATAACCAACCTATCAGATGCACAGTTCAAAACACTGGTGATCAGGATGCTCACAGAACTGGTTGATTTTGGTCGCAAATTAGATGAACAAATGAAAGCATTGATAAGTGAAATGAAGGAAAATGCACAGGGAACCAATAGTGATGGGAAGAAAACTGGGACTCAAATCAATGGAGTGGACAGGAAGGAAGAGAGAAACATCCCATCAGAAAAGAATGAAGAAACAAGAATTCAAAAAAATGAGGAGAGGCTTAGGAACTTCCAGGACATCTTTAAACGTTCCAACATCTGAATTATAGGGGTACCAGAAGGGGAAGAGGAAGAGCAACAAGTGGAAAACTTATTTGAACAAAGAATAAAGGAGAACTTCCCCGATCTGGCAAAGGAAATAGACTTCCAGGAAGTCCAGGAAGCTCACAGAGTCCCAAAGAAGGTGGATCCAAGGAGGAACACACCAAGGCACATCATCATTACATCAGCCAAGATAAAAATGAAGGA
>PVKM010028256.1:0-18388 GCA_004027735.1 Carollia perspicillata
CATTTCACCAAAATCATGCCACCCATTGGAGTCTCAACCCAACGAATCGATAAAATTAAGTACCTGCGGTCCCCTTAGCTGCTCTCGTCTTCCCTGAGGCTGGCTGGTGTGACGGGACTCAACTTACCCGTCTCTGATCTTATTCGTCCTCTCCACATTGTCAATGTCCATTCGGATCTTGTACTTGACATGACGGGGCAGCGTGGCACTGCCGGGGCTGATGCCGGTGAACACGATGCCAGCCCAGAACTTCCTGTCGTCCAGCAGCTCCATGGATTTGTTGATGAGCCAGACTTCTGTTGCTATTGGTTCCAGCTTGTTCAGGTTGACACACTGAAGGAAAAACAGCCACCATGAGAACTCTGAGGACCAGACCAACAAGCGGTGGCCAAGGCAGACCCTACCCTAAGAGGCAAGGGCTCACTGTGTGACTTTTTATGCTCACTCTACAAATCTTCCCAAAAGTCATTTCCCAATATTCGACCGAAAATGTGTCACATTTATTTAACTGAAATTTAGAGATAGGTTACCTATACTGAGTACTTCTGTAGTAGGAAGGAAATTCAAACATGACCACATCTCCTTTCCCTCTTTGTTTTCTTAGCAATTTTGAGTCATTAAGAACTAATCAAATCAATAGAGAAAAAAATAAAGCCTTTTCATTTTTCCCTATTAAGTGATATAATTTTTAAAACTCAATTTCTTTAAATGTAGCCTGTCTGATCAGATTTTAGAAAAGTTTCACAAACACTGCCTGGAGGGACCGCTTTGTTGCCATTAGGTATTGAAATATCGAAACACAAGAAAACCCGGAAGACAATGGATAGAAACACTCTTGAGTCAGATAGATTACAGTTTGAGTTAGGTTTGTTTATTTACTCATTCGATCCTTCAACTGACATTTATCACGTGGCTTTTGTACGCCAAGTCCTGTGTTAGGTTTGAGGAATGCTACTGTGAGTAAGTCTGCCCATTATTTCTAAACATTCTTCCAGTCTGACTTACTGCCCCATCTCAGGTGGGGCGGGGGGACCACCATGGCCTTTTCTAGTGATCCACAGAACAGATCCTCACCTCCATGAAGCGAGAGATGGTCTGCACCGCCCGGCTGGTCTCATTGAAAGCTTCTCTCCAGGTGTACACAGAGCCGTTGGCTGACTGGACATCCTCGGGATACTTGGCCAGGAATGCCAAAATATCTCTGGCGGTCCAATCTAAGCCGACCAATCGCTGTTCCCAGAAGCGGTCGTTGCCTCTGCTGTTCAAGAGCGTCTGCCGTGTCAATGAGAAATCACAAGTAGCAGACACCAGCTAAGACTTGATGAGCATATATGAGTCGCAAAAAACCCTTCACATATGTTGCCTCCTTTTTCTTTTTATCTCCACAGAAAACTGTGAAGTAAACATGTCCCCATCTTAAAGATGAGAACATTGGGGTTGAAAAATAAATGAATATGATTTCAACCAAGGCTGAAGCATAGTGCCACGGAGCGGAGACTCAAAAGTCAGACCAGTCTGACCCAGAGTCCCCACATTTTCCACTATACCAAACAAGCTAGCTTAACAGTATTAACTACAGTAACAACAGTAGTCTGCACAATTACTTACTTTGCACAATTACTACACTGAATTATTTATATCCTTTACCTCACACAGCTCCCCGAGGAAGGTATCTTTAATGGTTCCCATTTTAAAGATGGGAAAACTGACATTCAGAGAGGTCAAGTCCCTAACATGCGGTCACACAGCTAGTAAGTAGCAAAGCCAGAATATGAAACACGGGCTCTCTGGTTCTACCACACCTTCCCGCTGCATTGTATTCCCTTCCTCTCTTTAGACATTGTCTAATGGCTCCTCGTCAAGACCCTACCCCTGTAGACTGCATGAAGACAAACCTGCTTTTGCTATTTAGTTTAGGAAAACAATGCTATTACTAAACCAAGTAAAATATGATCTTTCCCAACTGCAGGACACACAGGTCATGGTGCAAAGGGGGCCAGTCTGCCATCCCTTGTTCCCTAGCTGGTTGGCCCTCGCCAGCTAGGATCAATGTTGGGGAAAAAGGACAAGCCCATCTGGTGCTCAACCAATAGGCGCAAATGGCTGGGGCAGAGGCCTGCACAGATGTGCTGCCAAAGCCATGGTCGGCTTCCACCTCGGCTCGCGGAGCGGGAGCAGCAGCTGCAGCTCCTGTCACAGCTTCTAGAGGGACGAGGAAACCCTCGCTCTGCTGAAATGGAATCTCTAAGGGACCAAATACAGCTGCTTTTTAAATCAGTCTTATTTCCAGTAACATAAGCTTCTTACCCCAGGTGGCTTCATATTTATTATTTTAATGGAAGCATAATGATTTCATAGGTTACATACACTGTAATATCATTGACTATTCTCATACTGCTAAGCATTTAGCCCATTTCTAATTTCTCACAATAACAATTATTATAGCAATAATGTTTTCTGTCCTATGGTGACTTCTTTCTTTTAAAATTATTTCTGTAGGATACATCCCTGAGGGTGTGTGGAATGGAGGTAAACAGGATAGCACGTATTTTACGGTTCTTGCAATTTTCATCCCAAATTGCTTTCCAATAGGGAAAAACAATTTATACTGTCATCAGTAAGATACGTATTTTTGCTAACACAAACAGATACGAAACTGTACCTCATGAAAGTTCACGGGCGTATGGGTCAACAATTCTGAAATGACTTTATTCAGAAGCCTGAGGTGAATGAGAGACAGCTGAGTGAAGACACGTGGTGTTGGGAGCAGTATGGGCTCTGCCCAGTGTGGGTTTGGAGTAATTTGGCCAAGGACACAAGACCAGAGAGATGAACCTAGTGAAATCGCCAATCACGTGGCCATTCTAGGGCACTTGTGGGGACCAGGAGGCCTAATCTCACCCTTGGGAGTGGTAGCCAGGGAGAAAGCTAGGCCTGAAGATGAAGAAGGCAAAAAAATAGCTAGAAATCAGAACCACCTGGTTCCATGGCGCAACAGAGAAGTGACTTCGGATCTGTAGGGTGACGCAATGGGTGTAGACAGAACAATGGACAAAAGCAAGATAAGAGCGGTCACAGAGTAGAATGGTAACTGCCAGGGGCTGCAGGTGGGGAAAATGGGGAGGTAAAAGCAAACAAAGGTTCGGTTATACAATCTGAGATCAAAAGTACAGTATGGTGACTATGCTAACAAGACCATATTCTCTACTTGAAATTTGCTAAGCAGTAGCTATGTGATAAGATGCATGTTAACAATTGTGGTTATCATTTTATACTGGATATGTATATCAAAACATCAAGGTGTTCACCTTAAACATATACAATTTCTACTTGTCAATTACACCTCAATAAAGCTAAAAGAAGGGAGGGATGGGGTGGGGAGAAAGAGAGAGACAACTACCCCGACAGAAGCAGAAACCTTAGGCATGGCCTCATGTACCAGACGTGAGGCTGTAGCAGGTCCAGAGTACTGAGAAGCCCAAGCTTGTGATGTGAAATAAATATTCCATAACAGAAAAAGGAAAGTTGAAGTAGGCTCCTTCATTTTCCACCCATAGGCCAATAAGTCCTTAGTCAGTGTCTCCAACATAACCATACCCTGCTCTCCAGGCCCCAATATCTATCAGCCTATGGGACATCCCCACCATCCACCAGCTAGAAATCAAAAATCATCCTAAAGCTTCCCTCTCTTTCACCCTTCCACAATCAAGCACTCATCACACTTCACCTCCTGCCAATGCCTTGGCCACCCACTGGGATGGCTTCCATCCTGATCTCTGCCTTCCATCTACCCCTCCCATCCCCCTACCTCCGACTTGAATCCACTCATCAACAGTAGCATACCTACATCTGCCCTTGCTTAAAACCCTCTCATGGTCCCCTAGGACTTAAAGTAGAGGTCCTAAAAACCACAGTGCCGTGCCTTTCTCCCCAGCCACAGCTCCTATGTCTCCTATTGCACATCCTGGGTTCTCTTGGGAGGATTTCTGATGAATCTCACAGCCATGTTTACAAAGTTCTGTCCCAAAGAACTGGGAGCCTATGAGCGCTGGAACATCCAAGCCAAACTCTCCACTTCAGAGTAGGGAAAGCATCTATCTGACTACAGATCCAACCTCATGGAATCCCTTCAAACTCATGGAATCCTCTGAGACTCAGAAGGCGAGACATCCAACAGGGAGAGATGCAGATTCCAAGGAGAGGACCAGGAAGAAAAGGCCTGAGAACACACCTAGGTCTTGGCCACTGTCCATGGCTGCATCACATGAGTCCCTCTACAGAGAAAAGACTGGAGTCAGACAGACTCCATACTTGAAGGGCATGAGTTGCCATTAATATTAGTCAAGAATTATTCAGTAAATCCACAAAAATCATTGCTCCTGTTCTTATGAAAGCCCCTTGGTTTTTACAGGCCCGGATTTAAGAGTCCCACATATGTAAGAGGACCAGTACAATGGTGATTCCAGCTTTCCCATCAGTGGAGGGCCCCCTGGGGATCACCCCTCCCAGGAGGAGGGAGTACATTCCACATAGGAATTGCCTCTAAAGCCCACCTGCCCCTCTGATGAATGAGGTATCAAAGACAAGAAACCTGACCAAACCCGTTCCTGGTGCTTAATGGCAGCAGCCACAACAGGACTCCGGCTTCCTCGCCATGGAGATAGGAAACAGTCTAATGATTCTCTGACTCAGCCTAAGGCAGGGATGATGTGATTAACTGGCACTCAGGCTCAAGCAAAGGAGACATTCTGTTCTTACTCCTCTGCTTTTGAATTCAATTGTCTCTAGAGTACTAAACCCTTCCTTTCAAGTGATTCGGAGAGACTAAGTGCACACAATTCCCCTCCACGTGGTAGCAGCAGCTCTGTGCTCACTCAGTGACTTTGGAGTATCTCACACCAGTCTCTGGGTCAGACCGGCCCTTTGCTCCCACACCTCTGTCCAAGTTCTACCGAGATATAGGAAGGCTAATCAAGATGCTGTGGTTGGCTCAAGAGCCAGAAATGAAAATAGTCAGGGTCCTGCAATCACCAAACTCTTGCTCCAAATACCAGCCCTCATTCAGTTCCTTAGAAAACTGATTTTGACCACCAGATGCATTGATGACAATGTGCATGAAAACAATGTTCTCTGTGTATCGTCACCTGTTGCTTTACAAAAGGGACAGCCTGTGGCTTGAGCTCTGGCTCAATACATCTAAGCTGGTTAAACACAAAAAATTCTCACTTCAGTTACGTCTGGGAAGGCGACCAGCAACCCACCTCCTCTCCAGCATCACACAGGCACACAGCAGTCAGGACACTCACCCGGACAAGGTCCATTTCTGTGCTGCTCTCCATGAAAGTCCAGATCTTAGGGCTGAGTTCCTCCCACATGCCTTTTATATCATGAAACACAGCCAGTTCCTGGAAAGTCTTATTCACCTGGAGTCAGGAGAGGAGCCACGGGGAGCAGAAGAAAAAGGAGAGGCAGAGACATGAGAAAGGCAGCGGCTCCATCACAGCAGCCCCTCCCCAGTCTTCCCGTCCGCCGCCTGCAGCTCCAACACCCAAGGTGGGAGAGCCAACCTCTGCAGCCAGCTCTGGCCTGGGTCGGCCTCGAGGCTCTCACTGTGGAAATCCCAGAAGAGCCAGGAGGGTTGCTCGGTATACTCCATCTGAACTGCCTTTACTGTTTTGCCTGTAATTCTAGCAGGATTCCGGACAGGAACTCCTGGGCCTGGCAGCTTACCTCAGCCATAACCTGCCTTGTGGCTGGAGTGTCAGGCGTATACAGGATCTTCCCAACAAGCAGAGGCTTGAGAGCTTTCCATATGATGCGGGAAAGAGGGCTGGACTCCAAATTCTTCATCAAATCATTGCAATACGGGGCTATGAAGAGGAAAGACAAATATTCATATACACGGTGATATACTCGTGGGGACTAACAGGGCTGTGGAGCCAGCAACACAGTCTGAGGTTCGAATCCCAGCTCTACCACTTAATAGCTATGGAACAAATAACTTCATCAGTCTGAGCCTCAGTTTGCTTCCCTGTAAAAATAAAGTTAATTACATCTACTTGGCAGACATGTGAGGAGGATGAACTGAGATATTGCCTGGAGAGCCCTTAGAACAATGGTTGATAAATAATCAGAGCTCACTCTGGCAGTAATGATGGAAAACTCGCAACTGAGATGATACAGACAATGTTTTTACTACGCACACGCCTGCACAGCTCTACGTTCATGCTTGTACGCCAGCCCTCACCACTTTGTTCTCATTGAAAACAGTGGGATGAACTCAAGACTTTAGTTTCCAAGCAAAAACTAAGTAATTCCCTTTAATGAATAGGTGACATCACAAGTACATGTAATAAGTGTAATAATAACCCTAAAGTGAGAAATCCAAAGTTATAACACACAATAGGATCTGACTTTCCAAAAGGATTCTGATTTTTTTTTTTAATTTCATTCTGGGTTCTTATAGATACCACGTATTCTCTGCATGCTGCAAAGACAATATAATTTTTTTTAAACACAGGATTTGCTCACATTTACATCTGATGTAAAAAGGAAGGTTCTCTTGGGTTGACTTGCAAAGCAAGGGCGCAGGGGGGCTGGCATTTCAGAAAACTGCCTGTAACGCCATCCCCTCCAGGCTTGCAAAGCAAGCTGTGATGTCTGGAGTGCTTTACTCCAGAGAAAAATAAAAGGTTCTTGTGTTACAGTAATGCACAAACAGCTGCCTCACTCAGTGTCTGAAACGCACACCTGCGGTCGGAAATAGAGAAAGGCTCGCTTGCATCAAGTTTTCAAGGAAAAGGATGCCATTGTCTGAAACTGTAACACTGGCTCCCCGCTGCCACCAGACACAGGACACACATGTCCGCAGGGCCGCCCGGGTGCGAGGAGCAGATATGGAGTTACAAGGTTCTTTAACACTGCCCTGCGGCTAAGCACCGAAAACAAACAGCTGATCAAATGCCTGAGTCTGACGGCAGACACACGCCTCCACTAACAGGTATTTCAGAGGCCGTGTGGTCGTGTGGTTGGGGGGTATGGCGGGGGGGAGCACAGAGCCAGGAGCAGCTGGGCTTAATCCCGGCTCTTCTGGATTGGCTGCACTGTGGCTTTGAACGAGTCACTTAACCTCTCTGAGCCTATATAATGTGGGGCAATGAAATCTTCCTTGAAGGGTTACTGTAAGGGTTAAATGAGATAATAAACAGGATGCATAGGAAATGTTCCCTAAAGGTTGACTTTTATGTTATGATTATTACTGCCATTGTTTTCATTTTAAGGCATACCTCAAGGCAGGGGAGGAGAGGGAAGGGGGAGAAGGAGAAGAACCTTGATTACTCTGGGAACCACTCTCCTATGTCCCCCAGAAAACTGGGAGATTGGCTTTCAATCATTCAGTCATTTGACAAACACACTGTGTACCCGACATGTGCCAGGCCCCAGTCAAATAAGTAGACAGGTAGCTACGCAGGAAAAGTTGCTCTCCTCTAGGGGCTCGGCCCGGTGAGCAGACACATGAACACCCACTGGTGCTACAGGGGATGAGGGTAAGCACGAGGGCAGAGGTGACACAGGGCTGCCTGAGTCACCCTCTAGGGTGGGCTGGGGCCAGGGCTTCGGTCTGCACAGACACTCACTTGTAGAATTGTCATAGAAGGTGCCAGCATCCTCCTCAGTGCCATTGCCTCCAAAGAGGGCTTTGTAGTTGTTGTCCTCATACCAGTTGAGGGACTTGATCTTCAGGCCCCCGCCCTCAGGATGGCCACAGACGATGCGGGAGACAGCCTGGTATATCTGGGTGGAGGAGCCAGAGCTGTTCACGTTGGTCAGAAACATCACCTCCTGCCGCATGTCACTCCAGCTCCTCATGCTCAACAGCTGAGGACAGGCATCCGGAGGAAAAGGAGAGGGAAGAGAAGAAAGGGGTAGAGCAAGGGGTGGAGACAGGGAAGAGAAAGAAACATCTTATTCTCTCAGCCTCACTCAGGCCACATCCCCGAACCTGTCTTATATGACGTCATCTCCTCAAAGCCTCCAGGTGCCCAAACCATGCCGGGTGTGGTCCGGGGACCACCAATATCGGCGAATCTGAGCGATCTGAAGCGCAGATTCTGATCTGCCAATCTGCAATTCAAACCTGCATTTTCACAAGATGCTTATGCACATTGAAGATGAAGAAGTACAACTTAGCAGTTAGTGGGGCCCCTGGTGAGGGGCATTATTTTATTCTGATCACCTTCTGGTCGATAGGAGAGAATGCTCTCTCCAAACAGCGATGTGTTCATATACACACATCGGGAATTGCTCACACCCACAATCATGGACGCATTCCTAAAACACCTCCAACTCCAGTGTGGAAACTGAGGGACCCTCTAACCCCTGGAGAGAAGAGCTACTGTGTGCAACCTCAGTTAGGTGTCGGGCAATGGAAAAAGGCTAAGATCGGAGAGTTTGAATCCCAGCTACGTCTCTCATTAGCATGCAGCCTTAGAAAGGTCACTCGTCTAAGGCCCAATGTATCATCAAGACGATGACAGAGTGCGGTGGTGGGGAATAAATCACCTGATATACGAGAGGGGCCCTGCACAGAACGGGCCCTGCGAGCCATGAGTCAGACTCTCCAGGCAGCCAGGTGCTGTGTCCGTGACTTTCACTCCATAAGTGCTTTGTCTCACATACAAATGTACTCCAGCACCTTGTGGAGTTCTTGGCTCAATGGCTATTATAATTAAATATTTATAGAGCACTTTGTATTGCCACACATTTCACAATAAATCATTAACAGATCCCTATACCCCTTGAAAAGTCACTGCGTGTTCTCACCACGTGGAAGACCGAGCCGTGAAGAGCGGACGGCAGAGGCTGTGGGACCCTGTGAACATCTTCGAGAAGGCCTAGAATCCGACTCCATATGCCCTGTCTCACAGAGCTGACTGGTTCTGGGGCGGGGAGCATGGCCCTGGATGCTGTAGATCCTGACTGCCCTCAGCCTCCAGAGGGGACACCAGACACTCCCGGGGTGGTCAGATGTCCCAAACATTTGTCCCTCCAGAGAGGGGACATCTAACACATACCGCTAGAACACAATCAGGTGGCCAGCTTTTCCTTACTTCATCTTTTCATAGCCTGCATGAGGTACATAGCCAGGGAGGGGAGAGACAGCCAGACCACCTCTCTTTTGGTTGGTGGTGGAACAGCCCTGGAGATTTTTAAATAATAGTGAGTAGAAGCCACTCACTTCTCTTCCCCCAGGCGGCCTCACCACCACCATCCCGCCATGCCCCAACCAAAATAATTAATTTCTTCCCACATTAAACGAGCACATCTTTGGACGGAGGCACCATAAATGGTGAAGTTACTCCAAACTGTTGGCTCCTCCTAGCACCTGTCTTAGGGGCAAATGCTTACTCATTCTTCTGCTCCCCAGCTCACTTCCTTGGTGTGGAGCACTTATTTATCTTCTCCCATTTGTCCCAGAGAAATAACAAGAGAGACAATGAGTAGCATGTGGCCAAAGTGACTTGAGGGTTTTACACTGAGAGACCAGATGGCCCCTGCTCGCCCTGGACCAGGGAGCAAGCAGTACACAAGGAAGCAGCTGCCAAGAAAAATGTATACTGCGCAGTTGGAGAGTTTCCACCACATCAGCAGTGGGAACATCACATGCTTGTACTTATTTTTTTTTAACCCCAGACAAAAGGCAGGCCAGTGATGTAAGAGGAAATGGTTGCACCCAGGCCCTGAGGTTGGAGGTAGCCTCCCGTGTTACTGTCCCTGCTCTGCTCTCTCTAAGGCTGGGAGAGGATCCGGAAGAGTAGTCAGTTCAGGGCCATCCATGTCAGCTAACAGGACCCCGCAGAAATGGTGACGGGCCTGCAGGGCAGTTCCTGTGTCTCTTTTTGCCTCCTAGAAGAGCCCCAGGTGACCCAGCTTCTCTCCACCTCCTGAACCGTCACCAGCATTCACAACTGAATTATTTAACAAATCGCAGGCTGGGAGAGGGCTTTTATTTTCCTGGAAGGGATGCAAAATCCAAACTTCTTCAGCCAGACACATGAGCATACTTAAAAGTTTCTTTTCTTTTGGGGAAAACCAAAAATGATAAAGTATCAACCGTTTAATCTTGGTGTTTTCTATATTTTTCAAACACTTTGCATTTTCCACAGTGAACACCATACAATACTTTTATTCCCAGAAAACAAAGTAAATTTTGATATTTGAGAAAAATGAAACCGACACAAAAAAACGTGTTCGAGAAGCAACTACAATCAGGCTGGGCCAAGTCTGAGAAAATTCCCCCACACATCGGTCCTAGCCAATGTCCTACACACGTTAAGGCCTGCCCTGTCCTGATCAGCGCCCCCTGGCTCAGCGCCCTCCACGCTGGGCCCCAGACAGTCCCTCCTTTCCAAGTCTAACGTGAAACAATGCTGGGTGTCAGAAGGTGAAGCACACCCTGGCTTGGAGGCAAAGGAGAGGTGAACTGCTTCTGAAAGCACCTACAGGCCCACTGATCCTATGACAAAGGTTTTTCTGATACATCTGTCAACATGGCAACCTCAAAGGCAAACTCAACTTAGTGTTCATCAGAAGACTTTATTCCCAAAGTCCAACCCCGGAGGCCAGGTGTACACAAGGGAAAGAGGTGGATTAGTTAGCAAACAAGTGTTTTGGTAAAAAGATTCTCTGGCCTTGCAGCTGAAGAAGAAATGTGGAGAAGTTGCTGGTAAGACTAACACAGCACAGGGGGTAGGGATTGGGGAGCCGGGGAAATACCTTCTTTCCAAATGAGTTGTTAGCTAGAGGTGGAGTAAAAATGGAAGAAAGGGCTAGACTAGATATCGGGCCTTTAGCCACTAACTAATTAGCTCTGAGACATCTATGAGTCTGTTCCTTCTTCTCTAACGTGAGGAGATCGAACCATATCATTTTTAAGATCACTGATGCCTCTACTATTGATTGTACATTTCGTAGGATACTCAAATCAAAAGAACACTATTAGTCAAACTGAGAGTCAAAAAAGTGACAGTGGATGGTCGGCCTTCTGGTGATGGAAAGCTACAACTTACCTCTTGGGCCAGAGTCCCGAGACTATCCAGCAAAGCTTTTGTGCCTTCAGCCAGCTCCTTGTTCAGGATGGGTGATAGACTGTCTATTCCTGTCTGCAATGAGATAAAATAATTTGTTTTTGAAAGCTCAAATATAAACCTGAAGTCTCTATGGAAAATAAAAAAGTGAATTAAAACCGTTCGCAACCTTGAGTTTAAGACACACACACACACACACACACACACACACACACCACTCCAAACAAAATAGGACACTAAAATTATTCTATGTTCGCAGGTTTTTCATTTAAGAATAACTAATTCTTTGATGAATGCTTTCCAATAATGTAGAAACATATATTAAAAACTAGTTAATATGTAACAGGTAAAAATATCTCACATGTGGGTTATGTGTGTATCCAAATGGAACCCTGACCACAAATTCCCAACTCTGTCTAGGCTTCTGCCAGACAGGACCATGGTTAGAGCCTTGAAAACCAAGTTGGTGATAGCTCAACAAGAATGGTAAAAACTGTAAGTTTAAAGCTACCAAAAGCTTGGGAAGAAGGAATTCTCTTCCATGCTGCCCAAGTCAGCATTTCTTTGTGTAGAGCCCCTCGCGTACATAAATTACGAAGTGCCGAAGACCGTGTTTCTCCAGCTCCAGGCCCAACACCGGCCCCCTGGCATCATTAGCAGTCATCGCTTCCCTGAAGGGGACAAATCAACGAGCAAGCAGCTCATGCTGTTCTTCGAATGTGTCTTTGCCATCTGAACGAAGACTTTAAATCTGCACAAGTAATGCTTTTTTCCTGCAGGTTTTTCAACTTGCATATCCTAACTGTGGGGCAAGCTTATCCTTCCTATTTTAAAAGCTACCCAACTCAGCAAAATCCCATGCACACACAGCAGGGCCTCCTGCATGACTGTTTAACCTACGAGCGTAACCTCGTGACACTTACTGTGGCTCTCTGACCCCCACGCAATACCGCACCTGATTACGCGATTTTGTTGTCTATAGTGTGAGCCTTGGTATATTTGTTTAATTTACTGATTTAGGTTTTGGTTTCAGGGAAACCAGCTAAACCCATCCATAAGCAATAGGTTGAACAGTCAATGCCATTTCTAGGATCTTGTTTCCACTAATCGTTTGAGATAAATGATCAGTAGTCTTGAACAGCACTGGCAACCTGTAGTCAATACAAATTTCCATTTTCAAAGAAGTGCTGCCTAGACTCACACACACAAGTGCAGGCTGGCATCACATGGTTAAAAACACACACACAATTCAAATTCAGGGCAAGTTCAAAACGTAGATTATCTACTGAGCTACTATTTTGCTCAAGACTTCATTTTACTTTTCTGTGCTTGGACATTACAAAAATATGAAGGATGGACTGATGCAAACTGTCAAACTTAATATCACAAATCAGTGAGGAAAGGATGGGTTATTCCATTACTGTTGCTGGGACAGCTAGCTATTCGTGTAAGAAAAATTAATAAACTTTCCATCTCACACCACTATATAAAATTAAATTTGGGGTAGATTCAATAAAGAGCTAAAAGTAAAAAATGGAAGTTTCAAAAATATAGAAGAAAATATACTTGTGAACCTGGGGAAGGAAAAGCCCTCTTAAACAAAATACAAAAAGCCCAAACCAAATGGGGCAAAAAACACTCCTCCAACTTTCAAAAGTAAAAACTGTGCACCAAAAGACACCATAAACAATGCTGGGGGTGCAGGGGGAGGCAAAGACTGGAAGCATGTATTGTTTTTCAAATGTTAGTATAAAAATGGAATACCGCGCAGCAGTTATAATTAACCAGATGCCACATGTACCAACATTGATAAATCTCAAAAATCTAATGTTGAGTGAAAAAAGACAAGGTGCAGATGAATACGCACATTTATACAACACAAACACATAAAAAACAACACAGCACGCTGTTATTAACAGGATGCAAATACACCCACGGTGGTACAGAACCGTGGTTATCGCTGATGGGGGAGAGAGGAATACCCCAGGCACCATCAACCATATCTGTAATGCTTTATTTCTTGCAAAGACTCCGAGGCAAGCATGATCAAATGGTGGCTGGTGGTACAGGAGTGTTCTTGGTGGTATTCTCTGCACCTTTCTGTCTATTTGAACTGTTTCATTTCTCTTTAATTCGATGTAAGGTAAGTAAGCGGAGGAGGAGGAATGGAGGGAGACTCGGCAGGAATGAAGGAAGGGCAAAGGGAGTATGCTGGCTTCAGTACACACCGGATCTGAAAGATGTAACTTCCTTGAATAACATCAACCCCAGGAAACATGCTTTGAAACTAGGCCACGAAATATGGAGAACCACGTGCCTGCAGTCCTGTTAACTGCGATCTCCTGCTCCTTCTTGACAAAGGCCGGCAAACCCTGCCAGATCCTCTGTCTGAGGAGCTCCAGTCAACAGTTCAGTTTGGAATTCCAACTATTATTCTTCCTAACCCAAACCATCCCTTTGGCTATGAACTCATGTAGGTCCCTACTGACCACTGGAAGCAAGTGATTTTCTTGTTTGAAGTAAGGACAGGAGGGGAAAGAGGGAAAATAAAACCTTTGCTGAAGGACTGTACATTCCGTGTTGAGCTAACAGGAATTCATGTATTATTCAATAGTTTTAGATCACAACTAAAGACTATTACCACCACTAGAGGAAGGATCCACAAATGCTTATTGTATTACTCAAAGGCTCCCGCCCACTTCTGCAAAATGTGTGAATCACAACGCAGTCACATTTCCTAAAAGCATAGCATTCTGTGCCGCTGAACCCCGAATGACAAAGGCCATTGTGCCCCATCCTTTCTGAGTTTAACAGACAACTCCATTATTTTTTCCTTTCCTCGCTAGCTTCATAGTTAAATTGTAAAAGACTGAAAATGTAAAAGGCAATTCGACTTTAATTTCTGAGCTGGTGCTTTATTGCAGCTCCGTGTTCAGCCCCGTTCCTGGCACATAACAACCAGATGCCCCTTAAATGTCTGCAGAAGGAAAGTCAAAAGAAAGGGAGAAAAGCACAGGAAGGCTAGATGGGCTGTGTGAGTCCTGCTTCAAAGACCACTCACGCTCACAGGTTTACTCTGTCCTGTAGTCGCCTCATCAAGTCATTCCACCCTCTAGAGGCTTTTGGTAGCTCCCCTTGCTCCAAGGGTGAGGCCCATTAGCCTCACAGGTTCATGACCAGCTAACCTTTGCCCACCTCCACACCATCACGTCTTACATTCCTCCTCTCGCCAAACTCCCCATAGTGGCATCCACTCCACCCTGAGCTACTCCGTCGTGGGCAGTTCCCCTAAGTTCCACTTTCTCCTCTCCCCCTGCCCCCCCCAAATGCACGCACATCCCTTATCCTCTACCTGGAACATTCTTCTCCTGTTCTTTACCTGGCTCACCTCTATTCTTTGGTTCCAACTTAGAGGATGCTTCTTTCCTGATCCTCCAAGACCAGGTTACGAGGCCCCATCAGGGCCCGCACAGCCCCAAGCAGAGGGGCTGTCCCTCTGCACAGTATCTGCTCCTTGGTCTGTCCCACCTGCTCCGCCACCAGCAGGGAAGCTCAGAGAAAAGCAGTGCCTTGCTCACCACCGCCTCCCAGGGCCAGTGCACGCCACAGATCAGGGTTCAGTAAGTATTTACTGAATGAACGTGGTTGTTTACAGATGACCACTACACAAAATGGAGACTGGGAAGCATTACTACTAATGCATTAGAAGTCAGAGCCAACTAGAAATAGAAGACAGAACGTCTGTGAAATAAAAATGTAACTGAAAACGCTCTTCAATTTACGAAAGTCTTATCCACACTGACGTTTTCCTGGGACCCCAGTAGGAAATAAAGTGAAATGTGGATGCATTTTCAATATAATACACCATTTTGTTTTCCTTTCGCCAACACATGCTACCATGTGTTTACTGGGACATTTCAATCTCCCCCCAAATACTCTCATAAAGTAGACTAAACCCACTACTACTTCAGTTTGCCCATATTCAGAAACTCCAACTCAGGACCAGGATTTACGCTGTAGTTCAGGGTGAAAATAAAGCACATACCAGCATCAACGACCATCACCACCCAGAAGCCATCATTGTCTCTTCCCCATGATTTACCTGACAATAAGGCTTTCCTTTGAAGAACACTTTAACATTTTTAAATCAAAAAAAGGAAATTATAAAACTCATGCCTGAAGGTACTAATTGTTTGAAAACAATTCAACAATTTGAGTATTAACTTTTAAACCTGCTATGTTTAATGCATTAAAATACTTCCCTTTTTTCTGTTGTAAGACACATTTAAATATACCTACTACCACATAGCTCAGGATCAAAAAAAAAAAAAATCAAACCTCTAAGAAATGGTAGTACTTTTCAAGGAAGAGACAATATAACGGAGGCAAAAATGTACAGGTGGGGTAGAGTGGTCATACAAACACACTGCTAAATTCACCAGATATTCATCCCCAGTTCTATGGTCCCCTTTTCCCACAGGAATTAGGTGAACACAGAGTCTGAAGAGTGAATCCACGAAGCATGTCTCCCTGCCATTTACCAAATGATGAGGATTGCAGTTGCTCACTGAGCGAAAGCATGTGTTGTAAACAGGTGGCAATGAAGTTAAACCCAAACAAAATTGGATACTTTGCACAAACCTCTGAATTTCAGGAAGAAGAAAAAAAGCAGGTGTTTTCTCCTGCAAAAGAAGCCACACAGATTCTTTAAGGACCGTAAGTTGACAAGTTGAAGTATCTCACCCCAGGAAGCCACAAGCCAAGCCCCATCTGGGGTCCTGGTTTAAGAGTCAAACAGGCAGCAAACAAAGACCCTTCAAGACAAGGATGACTTTGCTGACCCTCCTCCCTCTGCTCCCTTGGTGTATTTATTGTGGACACAGCCCAGCTGTGAGATCGCTGGCCTTCCGGGGACCTTAAGGCACCACTCACTGCACCTCCTTTGTCCCACAGACAGAGTTCCGCCTTTGCAAGAATGCGCTGCATGAATCAGAAGACATGTGAACAGAACTCTCTGTTGCACAGACACAGAACTTTCCCTCTTAGGGGGAAGGAACCGTGAGAGGTCAAGACAATATCTAGTCCCGCGGATGTGCGATTCAAGCCGTTACTGAAAGCAAGGTAAATCTGTATGCCTATCCTTGCTAGCTCAAGACTCACACTCTATGTCCTCACCTCAAGGACCTGACACCACCTTCGCATCACTGAGACAATGGTGAGCCGAGGCTGGAGGCCAAGCCTAGCTAACCCCACGTTCTTTTCACTGTGGCTCACAGTGTCCCGTGCTGGCCAAGGCTATCAGTGTCAGGGAGCTCTCGGGAGGTCATCGGTGAAAATGGGATGGGAGGGCAGGCCTTGCTCTAGAGACCCCAGCACCTGCGAGAAATTCTTCTCGGCCTTAAAATTGGCATTATCCTGGATTGTCTGGATGGCTCCAATCTAATCACATGAGCCCTGAAAGGCAGTGGACTTTCCATGGCTAGAGGCAGAGAGATGTGGCAGAAAGGGCAGTCAGAGAGATTAAGGACCCCCAGGAGGACCTATCTCTCTATAAAGAAGTTATGTGTCACAAAGTCCCAGAGGACTCACATTTCTTTTTATTTAAAACAAGGAACATCTTTTTCCAGGCACATCTTTCCTCCAGGCCTCTTTCCCTGGTTTTAAGAGAAACGACTGACAAATCCAAGTACCATCTGCTGAGTAAAAAACCAGAACACTGGATGTTAAATAATGTTGTTGGAGGGGCATTTCACCAGAGGTCTTGCAAAACTCCCCCGAATGCACCTGTTCTGGAACTATATACAACACCACCACCAGTCCAATGACCCAAATGCTCAGGTTCAACTGGACCGAGCAGTTCATTCTCATGGACTGCTTCTCCAAACTACTGATTCCTAGACTAATCAGACTTTGTTGGCATTTTTGTGCACGTGCAGTTTTGTCATTGATTAAGTTAATTATCGAGTGTGCTTCCATCCAATTCTAAGGGTTTCCCACTTTGACAGCTCATCATGTCTGCTTTTTGGTGGGCTTTTTAAAATGAATAGGTCTTTTCATCAGTGGTTTTGAGACCTTTTTTTTTAATTGGAAAACTCTTCTTCAAACGAACTCTTATAATCTCAAATTATAATTTAAAAAAAAAACAAGCCTTCTCTGATTGAAACAGGCACAAGGAACCTTGGGCTTAGACCCAAAGCCACACCCGACTCATTCTCCCTCCACTGACTCTGTGGGAGATAGAACGCAAAAGTTCGCAAGAACAGTTAGAATACCGCTGAGCTATATTACATCGCACCCTCTCAGCCAGCTCCATGTTTCTACAAAAACAGTCACGTTGTCCAAGGAAGTATTTCACATTTCAAAAGAATTAGTGCTTGAAGCTTCTTCCCAGAGCACACCTACTCACCAGGATGGGCTTCAGGATGTCCACGTTGGAACGGAGAACTTGCTCGGCTGCCTCCAGCTTCTCCGGCGGCAGGCTGCAAAGCGTGGAAACTTCGTGGTCATCGAGGTGGATCACCTCTTTTAACTTGGATCCACTGCACAGCTCAGGCAAATGTAACTGGTAGCCTTGCAGAAATACCTGGAAGAATTTCATGCAAAGACAGAGAGGCAACGCTGGATTACAAAGATGGGGAGCTGGATCCTTGAAGCCTTTTGGGGGGTCTTCACATCAACACAGCTTTGAAGAGTGGACAGCACTTCAACGAACTTCGGAATGTATCAAGGCATGGCCGGACAGGGCATTTAAAACCTGAAGGCTGTGTGTGACTCATCATCTCCCACTCTCTTGTCCTTGAGAAGGAAAGTCCTGAGACCAACTCTTCTCAAAAGTGGGACACAGGATTCAGTGACTAGGGATCTAGAGTGTGAACTCCTGAAACCACTTCTATTAGAGAAAAAACATTCCTATTATTTTGGAACTTATGATATATCAAACCAGGGCTGGATTGAATTACAGGAAAAAAGCATTTATACTATTTACTTGTAGGTATAGATACTTAACTGATGTGAAGAACGATTCGAGCCATTGTAGAATGTGGAGCTATTCATTTGACTTGCCCCAGCGCCCAGGAGTACCACCAGCCAGGCTTCTCCTTTCACTGGTAAGCCAAGGCTGGGTCATTCTTATCTATTCACTACAGCGACCCTGCCCCACAAGAGAGCCTCTGCTTGACATCATTCTGCTTACTTGATTAGCTTTTCTGAGCCTAAATACACAGAGCCTCATGTATGGTCCTTACTGTTCATTAGACAGCAAGTTCAGTCAGATCTGGGGCCTTGCTTTTCCTACTCACTTT
>PVKM010028257.1:0-18393 GCA_004027735.1 Carollia perspicillata
ATTTCTTATCCTGGACTGATCACCCTCGGTGGCACCAGGAAACTGCAAGGGAAGCCGTATTTACTAGAAGATAAAAGGAACTGGCTGAGCCACCAGGCTGATTCCTGAAATCCCTGTCTCAAATGTCACAGGCGCAGTGCCCTTAGGGGTCACACCCCACACCCCTCATTCCAAGGGAGAAACCAAAAGCAAAGAGGGGCGGGACGTAGGCTCCCCTGCACACAGCTCTATCTTTCAGCACTAGTCAGAGTTAGGACGTCTCTTATCTCTTATGGTGGCAGTGGCAATGGATGGAGCAGGGACAGAGACTGCTTAGCCTGGGAAAGAAAGATTGAACAGAGGGGCAGGCTCTAAGTTAGAGAGGCCTTTGCAGGATATACCCGTTGCCTAGATAAACACTGTCCGTTCACTCACCTGTCTCTGTGCCCTACAGCACGGGGCTCCTCTTGTTCATCTTGTTCATCGCTACATCTCTAGCACAGGTGTAGCACCCACGGCATGCTGGCCGAGCTCAGCGCATGGGGGGAAGCCCTCAGGAATGCCAGCTGACGAAATGCATACATGACTGGGTGAATGGACAGTGGATGGACAGGACAGCCAAAGAGCTCTAGCCATGGAATCAGGGAAGCCTTCAGGAAGGGCTGAATATCTACCAGTAAGCCAGATCTTGAAACATTTAGACAAGTGGAAGTGAAGGGAGGGCCCGCTTCACCCCAAGTGCCTAGTGCCACCGTAGGCAGAAACCTGGTGCTCAATTAAGTTATGCTTCCTGGATGAGTTTACTACTGAACTGGCCTTCCTAAGTGAAGGAAGCCGGCTTCATTTCCCACAGCCTTTGTTTCTCGCTAGGTAAACAGAAGCCACTCCTAAACAGCAATTAAATTCATAAACCGAGGAAAAGGCAACTGCCTACCAGGCTCTACAAACACTCCTACCCAAAGACAGTTCAGCAGGACGAGGATACTCCATTTCTACTGGCATAAAGAGTTCCAGGGTGCATTGCGAAGTGACAAAGGCAATGTCACCCTCCCCCCGTTACGTGTGTCTCTACGTCCAGAAATACTGGAAGGATACGTAAGAAACTAATAAAAGTGATTATCAATCTCTAAGGGAAGGTATCATTTATCACCTGAACTAGAACACTTTTGGGAACGAAAGAGGGTATCACTGATGATTCACTGGCACAAAGAACACAAAGCCAGGACTGCCGTGGGCAAACTGGAATGCGCGTTCAGCCACCCAATGGGGTCCGGGTTGGGGAGGGAGTCGAGAAGACATCCCGGGGGCGAGAATGCAAGTTTTCCGTGCATACATTTTTAGTGTTTTGATTTCTAAACCCTGTGTGTGTGTATATATAACTATTTAAAAATGTAATAATTCTTTTAACAGGAAGGGAAAAAAGCCCCCAAATTTAGCCTCCCAACTCTCTTGCACAGAAAAAAGCTCACTGCGGGGCACCACGGAGTAGCCGCCCTGAAGGGCACCCCTCGACAGTGAGTGAAGTCGCGGCTCCCAGCACTGCCCCTCCGCAGTGCACGAGAACAGAACGCAGCCGAGAGAGGAGAGAGCATCGCCTAAAAAGGCTCTGACTCCCGGGCCAGCCCGAGAGGGGAGCGTGGGGAGTGTAAACAGCGTGACAGACAGAAAGCAGTCCAGGTTTTACACAATCACGGCAACAAAGTGGGACTGATTCACGACTGAACCAAGCTCTTTATGTTGCTTCTACTTAAAAAGGAAATGTATTGACTACAGTCCTCCTCACAGATTTATCTTTCCTGACATCAAGCACATTCATAGCCTATTTTAAATTCCAAGGAACAATGCTGGGGTTTAGGCAAGTGAATACCAGTGTGTTTCACCAGAATGTTCTGGAGCCTGGGGAGAAGGTCCTCTGACTTTTAATTGCTCAGGAAATAGGCACATGTATTTTTTTCCTTATCAGTCATAACTCAAGTTAGAAAAACTCTTAGCCGGGGTGCCTGAACTTCAGGATGGGTCTTTCTTTGGAAGAGCTGCTTTGGGGCATCTTAGAGACCATGGGTGACGTTGCCGGGCCTTCAGTCCCTGTGGTAGCCACGGGCTCCTTTCACACGACAGACAACCCCTCGGGCTCAGGCCTGAATTACCTGCACGGCAGAATGTCCCATTCCCCGTCTCCCAGAGACCAGCCTAACCATGGCCCGCTACAAACCCTTAAGGGGCAACACAGGGCTTTCAGGATGGCAGGACCATATAATCTATCACCCACACAGGGACACCTGAGAGTGAAAGGGGGCGTTATGCCTAATCACATGGGACGACAGGCAAAGCCACCCTGTGAAAGTGGAATGTGAGGTCATCCTCCTACAGGAAAAACCTGGCCCAGCTTACCTTTCCAGACTTTTTGCAGCCTGACCATACCCCATGATCCAACCCCAAAGGGGCTGCGGTTCCCCAGCATGCCTCGGGCTTCACTATCTCCGTGCACTTGCTCACACCATTTCCCCCTCCTGCCTCCACCCTACCCCATCCCTGACCAGTCTGTAACGTGCCTCTACTCCATCTATACAGGTCTAACTCCTATACTTCCTTCAAAACCCAGGTCCAATGGTACCATTCTTTACTGCATTCATTTAACAAATCGTCACTGACTGCTCATTATGGTGTCAGGCACACAGTGAAGAAGACTGAAACATCTCACCTCCAATGGAACTTTAATTTGCATGTGTGCACAACTGTAATGGCTCGTGCCGAG
Organism: Carollia perspicillata; assembly: GCA_004027735.1. Classification (NCBI taxonomy): domain Eukaryota; kingdom Metazoa; phylum Chordata; class Mammalia; order Chiroptera; family Phyllostomidae; genus Carollia; species Carollia perspicillata. Next base: position 2,735 of record PVKM010028257.1, read on the forward strand.
GGTGGGCATGGGGTGATGTGCTGGAGAGCGTACTCCATTAGTTTTGTGCAGACACACCGCCCCCACCCCACAGGCTGGGAGCTCCTTGCAGACAAAGCCCAAGAGACCCATCTTACAGCCCTGCTGAGCCCACCACGCACCCTTGGATACAGCGGACTCTCACAGAACATTTACCGAGTTAATAATTAATATGAAAACCTTTGTTTAGTCTGAAGACCGTCTCCTAACAACTACTTCTGAGTTCTCCATGAACCTGTATGGGAGGGATCCAAGGGGAACCTGAATCCCCACTGACCTCAGAGAAGCAGCCCAGGCCCTGCAATGGTGACTCCCATCCAACACTGATGCCAGAAGGGGACGGAGGTCACCTGACTCAACACTACGCTGCTTCTCCAGAGGTTAACTGACTCACACATCCAAGGGCACACAGCTCGTCAGTGACTGAGCCACTGGAGAGGTCAGAAGGTGACACTGAGAATTTAATGACTGGATAAATGACCAAAGGAGTCACTGGACAGCGGTGTCTGGAGGAGGGAGGTGACCCTGGAAGCGAGAGTGGCCAGAGAGCTTCGAGGAGGAGGCCTGGGGTGGGGCCCAGGTGATGGAAAGGTAGGGGGGATTGTTCCCATCAGTGAGGCAGCAGGGAAAAGCACTATGGTAGGGAATCTGGTAACGGCAGGCTACAGGGTTACAAAGGGAGGCTTGCTATGGAGGTGAACAAATCTTACCTGGTGATGTACACCGCCCAAGAGAAGGGCGCGGACACACCTTTTCCACATCTGACCTGGAAGAGGGGCCTGAAGCAGAAGCAGGTGGGGGTGAGGCAAGACTTTTCTCAGGACTGCCCATGCAGCGCCCCCTCTCAGGCGAGGGGGTGCCCGATCTGACCCATGGGGTTGCTGGCCATGCTCAGACAAGGCGGCTCAGAGAAGTTCATGTCGAGGCCAAGTCCTGGGACTTCCCCAAGTGTGTTTGCCTTCCTGCTCTAAGCGGCATGGGCCAGATGAGAGTTCAACAGGAACGAGCAGCAAAGCAGCCTGGCGAGCAGCACGGCCGTGTCCCAGCACATCCACGACATGCGTACCCCTTTCTCATGCCTTTCCCATGGTGCGTAGTCACAGCAACCATTTAATAAAGGCATTTAAGAAAAAAAATGGGCAATTAACTGGATCTGAGTTCTTATTTTAGTCGCACACAGAGAAACTGCCAAGTCGATTCGCAGCAGCCTGGATGGGACCCCACACACCTCTCACAGCCCCGGCCCATCTGCAGCCCTAAGCCACCCTGGCCTGTCACGCCTTGCTGGGATGTTTCTTCCTGGCCCCCACCCACCCCCGCCCCGACCCTGGCCCTGCGGAGCTCTGTCAGTGAGGGGCCCTGAACTGGGAACACTCATTAGCATATGACCTAAGTCTCTGGAGCTAAAGGAACAACTCAAGTTCCTCACATGGGCTTTCCAGATGGCCCTCCATTAGCCCTGTACTCTGAAGCCAAAATACAACCAGGTCCCCAGAGGGCAGCGTTGTCCAACCTTGGCACATGGACAGTTCACAGGGGACACCTCCTTGTTGTGGGGCTGTCCTATGCATTGTAAGATATTTAGAGGTACACTGGTCTCTACCCACCACATGCCATAGTGTCCCCTAAATGGTGACAATCAAAGATATCCCCAGACATTGTCAAATGTCCCTGAGGAGTAAAATCACCCATGGCCAAGAACCACTGCTGAAGGGTGACCTCCCTAAATGTTCTGCTCCGTATATTCCCACATGCTCAGGCACCTGGAGCACCTAGTCCTCCAAAAAGCTTAGAGGTCAAAGGCAGAGCTTCAGACCAAGTGGATCTTGGAGTCCTGCCTCTATGTCATACTAACTCTGTGACACTAGGTAGGTCACTCAGCCTCTTTGAGTCTCTGTTCCTTCACCTGTAAAATGGGAACAACAAAATGGTCGCTAGCTCATGGCGAAGCCATGGCGGTTACATAAAACAACACATAAAGACTGACCAGGACAATGAGCATTCAATAAATGTTAGGGATTATTTTCAGGCCTGGAACATTCCTTTTAGCCAAGCCTAGAGTTTAGTCTTCTATTTTTGTGGCTTCTGATCTTCCCCCTCCTTCCTATGCCCTTTCCACCTGTTGAGTGCCTTTGGTCTTAACCTTTGGTCTGAAGGAATCCTTCCTGCTGGTTCAAAGGCATCTGAGGTTAAAGTGAAGGAAAGAAAACACACACACACACACACACAGAGGACCTTTCAGATCCAGCCCTGCCCAGACCAACTCTCCTGACAAAGGTTTCCATTGTTGTCTACAAACAAACTTTTCCACAGGGAGGTCTTAAAAGAGCCAAAAAGTCTCCAAGTCTCCAGACTCTTCCAGTTCTCCCCACCATTCTGTCCCCAGTCTTGGCATATCCCTTCTCCTTTCTGGGCCTCAGTTTCCTAATCTGTGAAGTTCGGGCCGATGAGCTCGGAGACCCCCCATCACCATTCTCGGAGACACTGAATGGCACTGGAACGCGGCCACATGGACAGCAGCTGGACCCACACTTCCAGTACGTGCTTAACTGGAAATGAGGGTCATAAAGACAAATCATCCCCTTTCTATCCCTGAGTTCCCCCCCAGCCAGTGGAATAGAACATTTGGAGAAAGTGGAAATGAGTGTTGGTTGCCACTGGAGTCAGAGACCTGAATAAAAAGGAACCCTGCACTGAGACCTTGGACAAATTAGCTCCTCTCTCTAATACTGCTGCCTTATCCGTAAAATGCGATAATAAAAGGCAGAAATGACGTGAAGATGAGACAAAGATCATGAAAGCTGGTACAGAGCTGGTATATACACTAGGTATTCAAAAAATCGTATGTCTTCCTTTGTGGACTCTCTATTTCAAATTCTGTAATATAACTCCCTATCATTCTCCTCTGTCCAAGCCCTGCTCTGCCAGGAAGCCTTCCTACAAGGACTCTGTTTCTAAAGGTCCAAAGCCATTAAGCTTCCCAAAGGTTGGCTTGGGGGATAGGGGCAGGGCAGTGGGCAGAAAAGGAGGGAAAGAAGTTCACTAATAACCAGCCCCCTGCCCTGACGATCTCCTTGCTGTGAATTCAGGAGGATTAACTGCCCTTCCCTGTGCACCCCAGAATGGAGCACTGACCTCGGCCACACTCCAGGAGGAAAAGGAATAGGACTGGGCGGCTTCTTCTCTCACCTCCACTCGGCGGTCTCACAAATCTGCAGCCCAGACCCTCCCCCTTGCCCGAGCCCTAGGACTGGAACGACTCCACTGTGGGAGATGAGCTTGAACCATTAGGCAGAGGGGCCTACTAATAAAAAACAGAGCTCGGGAGCTAAAGAAACTGGCCCACGGTCTCCCAGCTAGTTCAGAGGCAGGCTGGGGTAGAACAGGAGTCTCTGGGCTCTAGATACTCCAAGCCTCTGCTCACACCCTCTTTCCCACCTGCTGATCCCCTCCTGTCTCAGATGTCACCATTCTTCTAAGTTAGGAAGCTTGCAGTCACCTCCACCTCTTCCCTCGCCTTATTTCCCTCCTCCTCTTATCACCAAGACCAGCAATCCTTCAGTGATAAAAAAAAATGCAGATGGCTCCACCACGGCCTGGTCCCCATCAGCTCAGGACAAGGAGCCCAGGCCGAACTCCTCAGAAGTCCATTCTAGTCACAGGGGGCAGATTGTTCTGCCTTCCACGTGCCTTCATCAGGCTGTTCTCCCGTCCAACAACCTGCCCTGGCTCCGCTGTCCCACTGGATTAAACCTCTCCTGCCCAACACGCCCACCCCCCAGGAATGAGCCCACCCGGTCTCATCCTGCTCCCTGCGGGCTCCCCCAGCTTCTCTCCCAGATGACCTCTCCTCAGCTCCCTCTCTAGCCTTTGCCCGTATCACCCCCGTCCTTCGGCAAGTCTTACCTTCTCCCCTCTTCCCTATCCTACTGTCCTTCCAGGCTCTGTCCAAGGGCCCCTCCACAAGGACGGCTCCCCTGACCTCCACGGCCCACAGCAACCTCTGACTCCTCTCACGCAGTCCCCACTGCACAGAGGCGGGCCTAAGCCTGGTGCCCTCCTGGCCTCTGCCAGCGCTGCACCGCCAGAGCTGTGTGAGCCCTCCCCCCTCACCAAACCGCAGTGGCCACTCAACAACTTGGCCATGTTCCTTCCACCTCCAAACTCAGCCTGGCATTCATTCCACAAATATTATCTGAGTGCTTCTAACAAGCCAGAAAGTTCTCATCCTTGCTCTTGAAACCCTCCTTGCCATTCAAGGCTCTTGTTAAAGGTTACCTACTCTGTGAATCTTTCCCCAGCCCACCCCTGGAGTCTTCACCTCTCCACCTTGGGACCTCCTAGTTGTCCTCAAGCCAATGTCCCCCCGTGTCCTCCCTGAGATCCAGACCTTTTCTTTACTCCTGGCTGGCCCTCCCACAATACCCTGTACCAATAAATGCTCAATGAATCGCTTTCACAGTGAACTGAAACAGAATCTGCCCAGTTCTCCGGCCAGCTTGGGCTTCTGGGTGGCCTCAAGCTCCGTACATCCAAATGACCTCTTACTGTTCTTCCCAGATTGGATTTGGGCCCAGACTGAGTCAAATGACCTCTTATCATTCTTCCAAAATTAGGCTTTCCTCTTTAATTACACCTTATCTAGCCATACTCTATGTGGGTTCTAATTACATAATTACTTCAAGCTCTGGGACTTAAAAACAAAAAAGAAAAGAAAGGCGTGTACATGATTACACAGGTAAGCAAATCCACCCAATATGCACGTTTATATATACCATGCTCCATTTTCTCGCTCACATACAATTCTGTAACCCAGAAAGCAGAGTCCGTGGCGGGGTCTACCCGACATTAAGGTAAAAATCTCACCCGGTGGGAATAGATGCAGGAGAACCTTATGGAGAAGCCAAACCCTGAGATGGGCCTGAAAGAAGCATAAAGTCAGCCCCCGGGCCCCTCCTTTTCCTCTTGTGCAATGAAGAGAGGGGGGGATGACCTTGGCCATGGGATTTTAAAAGCATGACAGGCCTGATCCCTGCTAACCAAAATATCCACCCTCTGCTGAATTCCAGGTACTTACTGTGCTGTCGCTCTCCTAAGCACACTGGCACAAGTCTTTGTGCCCTACTAGACTATGTCCATCCTGCAGACAAGGCCCAGGCTCACCCATCTGGGTATTCCCAGTGCTCAGTCCCTCCCAGTACCAGAAGGGGCTTCAAGCAGGTACTCTTCCTGCCTTCTCCTCCAGCCTTATTAAAATATATGCCCCTCTCTCAATGCGCTAAGCCTTCTCATGCCACCCTGCCTTTGCACGTGCTGGGCCCTCTGCCCTCTGCCCTCTGCCCTCTGCCCGGAATGCCCTCCCCGGGTCCGGTTCCAGCTCTCCTCCTGTGTGGCCCCCACTGCACCCTGTACTTGCCCTAACTTACTGCTTATCACACTTTGGCATAAAAACCCTTTCATGTGCCTACCTCTCCCTTCAGAATACCGTCCCCAAACTTTTTGATCACACCCTCCTATTAGTAAAATAGCATTGAGCATGCTCACTTACCAGTTAATTATAAATCCGTGTTATAAATAGGAAAGCTACGTTGTTCTATATTTGAATTAAAGAATAAATAGACCTTGAACTGATAATGTTTTCTTCCTACTCTCCATGGGTGTCTTAGGTTCACCCAATGTTAGAAACAACGTGAGGACAGCAAGGGAGTTTTATTCTCTTTGTATTCCCAAAACAGAACCCAAAACTCAATAAATGAACTAATTCACTCCACAGATAGAGACTAGCTACAATGGGCCAGGCACATGCTGGGCTCTAAGGGTAGAATAGTGACAAGAAATAGCCCTGGCCACTGTCATCATAGATCCCACAGAGGTGGGGTCGGACAGGCAAACGATGATTTTCTAAACATGTGTGACAAAGCAGCTGAGACGGATGCTGTGAAGAATGCTGTGTCCAGAGCCACCAAATCAGGAGCCTCACACACGTGGGCTTAACCTGCTCTGGAGGGTCAGAGGAGGCTTCCTTCTCTGCTGCTGCAGGTGAAATCTGAAGGGTGAGCAGCACTAACTAGGGGATTGGAGGGAGGCGCACTCCAGGCTACGGAAACTGCACCGGCAGAAGTCCCAAGGCTGGACGGAGAGGCGTAGGTGCTGGGACTAACGGAGGCTGATGAAATGAAATGAATGAACAAGCCGCCAAAGGAGGGTGCATTCTCCTCCCACTTACTTCTCTCCACTCATCAAGACCACCTCCAGCTTCATACCTCTGAAGGGTCACTCAGCCCTGCCACTGCCCAGTCCTCTCAGAGACAGGCCCCCACCCACCCCTTCTGAGGAGCCCAAAAGCCCCATGAAGACACTCCTGAAAACCATGCATGTTGCCATGGGCACCACCAATCAAAGCCTCCGGGGCAGTTTAATTTTTTAAAGAGTATGTTAAATATTTTACATCACCTAACAGTGCAGCTTCTTCCTTGCCTACAATGATGGAAAGGAATACCTTATATTTCCTGAATTAAGGATTCACACAAAAGAAAATGCCAATCTAAATGACAGTGTGGAGGTGCACGTGGTTGCCAAGGGCATCCTCTGGATTTGCTGGTTGCCCAGGTTCCTGAAGGGAGCAACCTGGGGCCTCAAGAACCACAGCCGCGAAACTCCTCTCTATGGGAGCTTCTCTGACTCCAGGGAGGGAAAATTATTTACAATGATGCTTCAGGTGAGTGTTTAAATAGCCCATGACTTGAATAATTAAAGACAAAGGCAGGACCATAGATCGTCCTGCAGGCTGGCGGGCGGCGGGGCCCCTCCTGCAGCAGCTGTCTTGAAGAGGAGCTGTATCTTCTATCAGTGCGCAGGCATGACTAACATTTCCCAGCTCCTGGGGGGCCTCGCCCCCTCACACCTGCCAGTGCTGGCTCACTAACGTACCGCGCCCAGCCTAAAGGCCCCACAAAGTAAATGAAATAGTCCTCAAAGGCCTGAGGCTGCCTTGGCCCATGGCTCGTGGTCTGGATGCCTGGTTTTCAGCAACCACCACCAAACCTCCTTAGGTCCCCAGTACTGCTGAATCCCGGCTGTCTCCAGCTTCTCTATCTTCTGTCCCTGGTGGGATTTTGCTTTCTCCAAGCCTTACTCATGTTGTCCTGCTTACGGCAGCCCAGTTTCTGCTTTTGCCTTGCCTTCTCTGTCCAGATCCCTGGCCTGTTCTCAAGCCCACTGCCCGGGCCACTGGGGCAGCAGCTCAGATCTCCCAGCTCCAGTTCCGGCCTCCCTTACCTCATCCCTGGCTTCCTGATCCTGCCCAGTCTCTTATCACTTTGCCTCCATGCACACTGTCTATAAAGAGAGGCCCAAGCACAGAGGAGTCAGCGGTGTGTGTATGTTACAGCCATCTAACACCAGCGCACCACACAAATGTTTCCACTTTCCCCCTGCCGTTTTGTTATAAGCAGCTACAACCCCCGACCATCATTCTGTGCTCACAGGAAATAATCACCCAACACTAGGTCTGCCCCAACTAAAGACAAACACTAAGTAGAGAAGCAATCTGCCAATATATTATCTATTCACCTGTTGGTCAAGGAAACTGCTTATGTGCACAGACACCAGGTTCCTTACAAATTCCAGGCAATAGGAGAAACTGTTTGGATTTCACAAGGTATGTGCTAGTGACCCTTCATACTGCGAAACTAAGCTCAAAGGTCAGCCTGCAGGCTGATGTTAACAATCGATGCAAAAGGCATTATATAAATGAGTAATGAGTTTTCTCATTGACAAGCAGGCAGGAGGGCAATTCCGGGATCTAACTAAGCGCCCATTCCTGTTTCAGCTGCTATGAGCTCGAACATCACCCATGATGGAAAGGCCCAAACGGGAATGAGGTTGGCAGAGCCAGTTACAGGTTAAGGCACAAGGACTCAACACTCTTGATCGCTGGGTGCGGGTACTCAGGCTATATTTTTATGGCACACTGACAACCCAGGTTGCCAGGAAAAGTATTCTCCCAGGTCATTCGTGGGTCCGTCACTGGCCTCTCTGTGCTCTCTGCCCTGTGTACCGCACTTGGGTGAGGCGAGATGCCCATGGGTTATCACCTCTAGCACGCCCTCACTGCCCACCCCCGACACCCACTTCGTCACACTAAAACCTTCCTAGTTCAAAACCTGAAACAAATGGTTGAATGCCTGCTGGAGAAGATAAGAGCCTAGCCCTCTTGGTGTCAATGAAGAAATCTACTCCAGGTGGGCAACACCCATGTCTCTGTTGTTCATTGATAGTTGTTTAATGAACGAAATGAAACTGGCTACGGAGCACTTCCCAAACTAAAGATCCACACATAAGCAGGGATTCACCTATCCAATGGTGCACCTTCCCATCCCTGGAGCTAACATCAGAGCTCTCTTTCTCTTCATCCTGCAAAAGGGGGCACCTTAGGACACCCTGCGACATGGGATAGACCTGCTTGCAAGACTGAGCGATGATGGGAATACAACTCACCACACAATAGAAACCTCAAAGAAAGGGCCAGGGTCCCGCTGCTCGACTACCTGGACTTCTGCCCCTTCTCTCTTCTGCGCTCCTTTGGCAAATCCCTCTGCTCCACAGGGATGACGGTAAATGTCTGTGATCCCACCCCTCCAAGGTGGAGGAGGTGCAGAGGTGGGAAAAGGGATGTTTGGGGACAGAAGGAAGGGCTGCTGGCAGGGACAGACCAGGAAGAAGGAAAGATCAAAAGGATCCTTGTTCAGAATATGGGGAATTCAGAGGCCTCCGGAACATGCTGGCATTTGTACCTCAGCTCACGTGACCAAAGCAGCCCCTGACTTAGAAACATTCAGTTCTGTGTCCTTCTGCAGGTTACTACTTCTGCAACCACAGCCTCGCCTGCCAAGGTTCCTTTCCCACTCCACAGTCTCCTGTTTGAAAACGCCTCCTAGACTCTACCAATAACTTCTCATTCTCAGTGTAACAACCAGCAATGTGGAGCAATTCCTGTGTGGCAGGCACAGTTCTAAAGACTTGCACTACTGGATTATCTGATCCTGCCCACAGTCCTGTGAGGTCAGTGCTATCATTTTCTCCATTTGACAGATGAGGCAACTGAGGCACAGAGCAGTAACTGCCCCAGGAAGCCGCAGAGCCAAGAGGTGAGCCCAGCGAGAACCGAGTGCAGAGACCACACTCTTAGTCACCCTACGCCCCAAACTCATTTCAGGCGCAGGAGAGCCAAACTCCAGGACTAGAGATCTGTTCCCGGCTCAGGCTCATCCGGCCCCACGGCCTTAAACAAATGGCTTCTCTCTGCCTCAGTTGCCTCAACTGTGAAACAAAGCTAACCACAGATGCCTGGTGTAGAAGCAGTTTCTTGGCTCTGCAGCCCAGCACTGCCCAAGAGAACTTTCTGAGGTGATGGAAACATTCTCTCTCTGTGCTGTCCACATGGCAGCCACCAGTCTCATGTGGCTACTGAGCACCTGAAACGTGCCTAGTGTGACCGAGAAACTGAATTTTAAATTGTATTTCATTTTAGTTCATTTAAACTGAAAGAGCCACAGGTGGCTAGTGGCTACCATATTGGAAAACTCAGCTCCAGTCCATAAATTCCTGGATGGCAGGAGCCATTTCTCTTTGGTCCTCCCTGCACTCCCAGAGTCCAGCATCAATCCCTAACAGTATACTTAGTGGTCCTAGCACACTAGCTCACAGGTCTGGGAAAACCAAAATAAGTTATGACAAAGCACTTGAACATTTTTAAGGTCTATAAACAAAAAATTATATCTGTAATTCATTTTCTTAGTTAAGATGAATCTGATCTTAACTCATAACAGTGTGAGGCTGATTAAATACATAACTATGATCTGTCTGGGGGAAATAGTCATCCATGGTCAGGGCTATGGTCCAGAATTCCTGTGTCTGCTGACTCTAAGATCAACGCATTGGAGTCCCCAGACTCTGTAGGTGAGCCAGGGAGCGGGCAGCTGAACTAGCCAATAGCAAGGCCTTCTTGTTTTTCTAGTAGGGTCTGGGGATTCTTGCAAAGCAGCTCACATATTTCCATATTTCTAAATGGAAAAACCTAACATTCACCATATACCTCCTGTGCACTAAGAAATGTAGCAGACACAGAAAATACAAAGATGACTTTGATACGGTCCTCAAAAGAAGCCCATGGTCTAGAAAAGGTAAGGGGTCAAATTTGCAGAGTCCTTCCTTCTGTGCCAAGCACCAAACCACAATCAGGAGAAAGAGACAAGCCAAACACAATCAACTCAGTGACAAGAGCTGTAACAATTGTATGCACCATACTTTGCACATAGTACATACTCAGTGCAGTGAACGGAATCACATCTTGACTAACAGCTCATTTAAAGGCTGAAGAAACCAAGACCCAAACAGGTTAAACGACTTCTCAAGGTGACCCAAGTAGTTAGTGATGGGGCTGGAGATAGTACCTGGGCCTCATCACTCACCAGCTCAACAATCTGTTCAGGGGTGGGCAAAAGTAGGTTTACAGTTGCATTGCGACATTCTTTTGAGTTGATAAAACTGCTGTAATGATTATAACCTGCATGTCTTTTTCCATACAAACAACTGTAAACCTACTTTTGCCCACCTCTGCACGCTGTCTCCTGATGCTTTTTACTGGCTAGCATGGGGAGAGTGGCTGGATCAGCCTGGTATTGCATCTGTCTCAGAATAAACATGGATTTATTTTTCTAGGATTGCGTATTTGGGACTCTTTGAAATCTCATGACTGACCACATGCATACTGTCTAAAAACACGCATTCAATCACTCAACATACGTTTCTTGGGAATATACTACATATCAGGCACCAGGTAAGGGCTTGAATAGAAACGAAACAAACTTTTGGTCAAATCAGAGAGTTGAACAGCCCTATCTATCTCTGCTCTCTCCTAGAACCACACTGAAAGGGATTTTTTTTTAACGGAAAGGAGACAACAGGACACAAGTATGTCAACAGAACTCTGGAAGACAGAGAGCTGACCGCCATGCAGTAGCTGATTTAGGTTTCTGCTTCGTCTGCTCTGCTAAGTGCAAGTGGGAGGAAACCACGCAACAAGTGGCAACTTATGTCACGGAAACAGGAGAAGGCACGGGAATTGGAGGCACGGAGGACTGTGAGAAGCAGGAGGGGGTCTAAATAGAGGACAGCCTGCTAAAAATTGGTGCAAAGAGCAATCAGACCCCAGAGTCGCTCCGCAATCTGCTCAGTCTGGTGATGCTTCCTTAGCCGGCAGAAGGTGGCAGTGCACTGTTTAGGCAAATTACACGAGACACTCTAAATTCAGACACAGGTGAGGGAGGGACACACAGCTGAGCAAGGTAAGGAGAAAGAGAGGCAACTTTCAGAAAACAGATGGATTGAGTGAAAGTCTACACACGCTGAAGGGGGAGCCCAGCTTCCTTCCTGAACAAGGCTCCCAGAATGGGGAACAACCAGCCTATTCCAACCCCAGCCAAACTCCGGGAAAACCCAACATCCACAGAGAACGGATCTACAGACACTGACATCTAAATGCCCCAGTGGGGGAAAAAGGGGGGGACTCCGTGCTGGATCACCCGACAATGAAATTAGCAACCCCTTCCTTGTCCCACAGGTGCCCTATCAGCATGTTGGTGTCCACTCTTAAAACACCAATGGACAAATCGGTGATCAGCATGCATGGAAGGATGGCTCCAATGGGAAAGACAGTATCCTAAATAAGCAGAAAAAGGGACTTGGAGGGAACAAAGACAATGTGGAGAACAGCAGGAAAAAATGCCAGAAAACAAATAAAAACCTATTAGAAGTGAACTGATTGGACCCATGAAATAAGAACAGGATGTATTTTAAAAAGAAAAAAGACAGAAAAGTGAGCATTTGGAAAATAGGGAGTCCTAGAAAATAAAACATGCAAGTATATTTCATGCAAAACCATGAAAGTATAAATTTTAAAAATTCAAAAAAAAAGAATAAAGTTGAGGATATGACTCTAAAAGTAAAACAAAAATAATATGGAAAAAAAGAGATTTTAAAATTACAAACTTGAACCAATAAATCCAACATCCAACTAATATGAGTTCCAGAGACAAACACAGAAAATGGAGAAAAGGAAATTGTCAAAGAAAACATAAGAGAATTTCCAAAAATTGAAGGACGTAAATCTGCAGTTCAAAAGAGCATGCCAAGGATGCAGCACAATAATTTTTAAAGCAAGAAAACTCCAAATACAGAGAAAGAGAGAAGATTCTAACTTTCAGCAAGAAAAAAGCAGGCTACCCATAAATGATCAAGAATGGCAACCAAATTTTTGACATCACCATTGGATGCTAGAAGACGGTACAGCAATGCTTTCAAACTTCTAAGAAAAATGGCTTTCAACCCAAAGTTTTAGACAAATCAAACCACAAACTGAGTGTGAGTGTAGAATAAGATGCTTTTAGACTTGCAAGTTCAAAGTGATCAGCTTCCATAGACCCTCTCAGGAACTCCTGGGGGAATAAATGGAGAAAGAGGAAACAGGCTGCAACCCAGAATAAGACGAGGGAATCCCCAGTCCCCGAGGTCAGTGGGCCCAGAAGAGAGGGGAGGAATGGAGGCCTCTGGGAGCAAGGTCTCTAAGGCAAAAGTACTTCATAAAATGAAAAGAAACACATGTTATAAAACAGAAATGTTTTAAAACATTATCAGAAACTCTGAAAATCTGTAATATGTACACAGAAAACTAAATAAACAGAAAAAAGAAAGTAATTATTAACTCAAAGAAAAAACGTACAAGACAGAAAATATGATCGTATGGCTAAGGCCATGAACACAATGTACACAATCAAAATAATGTAAGCACTGAATATCGATGTAACCAGCAACTGTGATGCGATGACAGGAAGGAAGGGGAGGATGTGGAGAAGGGAGGTGATAAGAGAGGAATAAGCATTCCTCTAATCCATAATAGAACATGAAGAAATAACATCTAAAAGGAACCATCAAGAACCAATATTGTAAGCAGGTAACTTACAAATATGATAGTAATGTAAGGAGAAATGACTAAGAGCACCGGAAGTGATTGTGGTAGGCAGAACGGCCCCTCAAAGATGTCCATATCCGAGTCTCTGAACCTACAAACACAGCAAAGGGGAATTACAGCTGCTAGCCAGCTAATCAAAACGGGGAAAGTATCCTAGATTATCCAGGTAAGCCTGAAATAATCACAAGGGTCCTTAAAAGTGAAAGAGGGCAGAAAAACAGAGTCAGAGGAAGATGCGACTATGTCAGAAGGACAGAGGGATGCCATGGGAGGGCTCATCCGCCTGTCGCTGGCTTTGAAGGTAGAAGAAGAAGGCCACGAGCCAAGGAATGCAGGCAACGTCTAGAGCTGGAAGAAGCAAGAAAGATTCTTCCCAAAAGACGATGCGGCCTGGCTACCACCTGGATTTTAACCCAGTGAGACCCTTTTCAGACTATTAACTTACAGAACTGTGACATAGACATCTGTTGTTTTAAGCCACTACGGTGGGGTAATTTGTTAACTCAGTAACAGAAAATCGTGTTCAGTGACCGACTCTGGGAAGTGGATCACCAGGACGAGGAGGAGGATGGCGTCATGTGACTTTTAAAACTTCATATGTACATATATGACTTTGATACAAATTAAAATTGTATTTTAAAAGATGAAACACAGATTCTCCCTTGCCAGATCTCACAATGTAGCGGAGAAGCCCGACAGAAAACCAGCTGTTGCTAAAAAGCAAACACAGGAAGAACAGCCTCTTTTAGATGTGAGGGGAGCCTGAAAAGAGAAGGAAGAGTCCTCCAGACAATGGAGAACAAGGTCTTCAGGTGAGGGGACAAGCCCTGGCGTGGGGGAGAGCTGGTCTTTGGGGACGCGGAAGAGTTCTGAAAGGGGACCTCAGGGGGTCTGCCAGAGCCAGTGGAAAAGGCCGACGTGGTGCCTCCCCACTGCTGGCTTCTCTGCCCCACTGCTGGCTTCTCCGGCTGGAGGGCGGACCTGCTGTGCATCTTCACGGGGCACATGTGCAGGTGAAGGCCCAAGAGAAACACGTTTTCCTGCACCGTCAATTGTGCTCAACAGTAAAGTGTTGTCAGTGCTTTTATGCTAAAACCAGCCCATATTATAGAACACAAAACTCCTGTGAATTTTTCACATAAAAATGGGAGACTCAAGGGGTTGTCTTGCTTAAGAAACCCACTTTACTACACACTAAACTTGCTGAGGACCATGAGTGCCACGACTCAATCTTCTCTGTAATTAATCAGCTAGAAGAAAGGATGAAAGGGCTCTACAGCCAGCATCCATCAAAGTACCCGGGACTTCACACTAGCAACCTGCCGGTGGCAGCCTACCCTCCCCACGTCACCACAAGACACCCTTTGGTTCCTAACCAACACTCATCATCGGAAAGATGAGAAGCAACCCATTCTTTTCCAAAGGGGTCTCGGTCCTCCTCCCGGTGGGAGGGTTCATTCCACCTGGAGAAACAAAGAAAAACCATCACACTGAATTTTTCAGAGGGAACAACTAAAGTATTCACAGGGACACTTTCAAGGCTTAAAGAGCACTGCTGCCCTACTCCACACATTATGAGAACCAGCAACAAGATCCCTCGCTGCACTATCACGACCCCCGACCCCTTACACAGCAGGCCTCGGTCAGAGAACACACTGCAGATGCTTTCCAGGGCAGGAAGTCAAGAAACAGGGCACATCTCTTGGGAGAGGGTGTCCCTTGTGTCCACAATACAAGGGTGGAAACTTTTTCCACTGTTATAGCTGTTCTGTTATAAAAACAATAGCCACATGACAGTGAGCTAGGAATTTTTTTTCTAAAAAGAGACACTACTGACCACAGAAGAGGGAGGATGTCGGGGGGGTCAATGGAAGACCACACAGAAGTAAAAAGCAATTTAATTGGGTTTGGTTTGTTGGTTTTGTGTGTAAGACACATGTATACACATTCGAAAAGACTTAACTCAGCTGATGTCAAATTAAGAATAGAGGGCATGAAATTTTAATGACAATAAATTTACTAAAATACACTACAAAGCTACATCATTGGCAGTAAAGAAAGGATGGAAAGGAGGACAAGGAAAAAGACACAATAGGAGAGAAAAAGAAATGTTCAGAAGAGGAAGATGTGGGGAAAGGATGGGAAGACGGTGAGGTACAGGGACAGACACACATGCCTAACCCTCTGCAAAAAGAAGGAACCACTAAAATCCACAGAGACACTTTCTAGGCCTGTAGAGTTAGCCAAGTAAATCTTACTGTACATGGCCAGCTGTTGGCTTAGACTATAGACTTCAAAATATGATCACCTATCATGCCTTTGAATGATCTGGTAAACCACTGTTTAATTGCTTATTGAAATACTCAGAGACTTAGCTCAGGTCACAGGCCAGAAGCTCCCCCAGAAGAGCTACAATCCAACAAGTCAGTCATCTCCAAGTATCTCCTCTGAAAAAAAGTACATGAAACACTACCTCACACAAAGTGTAAGGAAAGTCAGAGGAGAAAATGGGCTTGAATTGAAAAGAAATTCCATGGAAAACTTTTTTCAGTGTCTGCATTAAAAAAAACTGGGTCTTCAGCAGAACTGGGTCCAACCTCAGCATTCTCTC
>PVKM010028258.1:0-18398 GCA_004027735.1 Carollia perspicillata
CAAACACCCAAACGAGTCAGAAAAAAATTACAATTACATTTTTTATTTCTTCTGGTTTAATGATAATTACTAAAAACAAAGTGAAATAAGAACAAAAGGAGTTAGGAAGACACAATTTTAAATGATGTTAACATTCTAACATTTTATAGAATACATAGAACTGAGCTTCATTATTTTTTGCACTTATAAAGCTCAGAAAAATAGTATCTAACACAATCATTCATTGAGAAAATTAAAGTACTAGATGAAAGGAAAATAAGTATTCCATAACTATGAGCTATATTTATATAAAAGCAGCAAAACATTTCAAAACTTGGTCAGACAGAATTAGGTTTAAATATTTGTTAAGTGTGTTAACTACTTTCAATGACAACATAATTTATCCAGAAATATTTTGGATTCCTGAAAGCATACAGGCATTATCCAGTGTTTGCTTTTCCAATCCTGGACTAATACTGTGGGTATGTGCAAGCCTCAGAAGAAAAAATCACAATATTTTTCATAATCTGAAGGGTCACTTCCAGGCAGTATCTTCCTTGCAGTTCTGAGATTCACCATTACAAATGTGACACTGATCTAAAAACCTCCACAGAACTGGGTGTGGCATTTAGGTGGATGTGGTATTTATGGCTTCTGACCAACACACATGTCTCACTACACCTGCTTTCTGAGCAATGAAATGCTTCCTTGCTTCTGGTATGTTTGGCATGTATACTTGGTGGTACTTTGATAATTTTCTCAACTAGAAAGTCTGTGTACCAGTTTTTTCAATGCCTTTGCAAGTGGCCCAGCTCACTTTCCTTTTCTTAGGATTTAATAGGGAAGTAAATCATCTGGCTAATTTGAGCTTTCATATGATATCCAGTTTATAATTTACCTCAATACTCAAGTATTTCACCAGATTTGAGTTTGTTTTTGCCTAAGTTTCTTTGAAAATACATTTTCTCTATAAAAGTAACAGCTCTATAAAAGTAACAAAGGCTCAACAAAAGGTAAAAGACAGATATTATACTTACTGATTAGTGGACATTTGGTACTGTCCAAAATGTCCATAGAGACATTTGGTTTGGTCAATGATTCATTATATAATACAAACATTTAACCATTAAAATTGTATTTATGTTATTTTTATTGTAATTCATGATGGATTTTTGAAAGGTCCAAATATCAAAGACCATCCAGCATGAACCAAATAAACTAATGGATGTTATGGACAAGACCAAATTTTAAGGACCTCTACTGTGGACCAAATGTTTCATTGGAAGTTTTGAACGGGACCAATATCTTTCAAGGAACTTACCACAATACATACACAATGCACAGTACATTTAAATAATAAATCAATCAAATATTAGCAATAAAAATACCTTATACTAGGGAAAAGCTATAAATATATATTTGGAAAATAAGGAAATTATAACAGAATTCAAAACACATTTATAACTGTCACCAAAAATACAACATATTTTTTTTAAATGTAGCTAGAACAATAATTTAGGTAATATCGACTACAGTGATTGCATTACAAAATCAATATAATTTGTTCTACTAATTCTCTTGCATTGTCTTCAGGAGAGTTTACTGATATCCCTACATTAATAACTGGTGATAGATCAAATTAAATTGGGAATAGCTCTGAGCACCTCAGAGAATGGGCTATTCTGCACTCATTTGCATTGGTTTACATCTTGGCCTCATATGATGAAGGCTTCATTTGATTCCATCCTCAGCTTTACAAAACAGTTCTGCTCAGGCTTTGTGCCATTTGGAACTTACATGGATTGCCTCACTTCAGATATGTGGGGTGTATTTCTTGCCCTCTGTCTGAATAGTTTTATAAATCCAGACATGTGGACACCTGCTGGAGCTCATTTGACATTCAGATATTCTTAAACTGCTACTAAGAGCAATTAATCTCCCCCACACCTGCCTGGGGCAATTCTTAACTAGTAGGAGTTAGGAACCAATAGATAAATGATTCTCTCTTTCATCACTGAGACAGACAATTCTGAAATACATTTTATAAGGCTACTAGATGTTCTCAGTAGGATTGAACACCATTACCCGCAGTGAGAGCCAATTTCATAATAATCCTTTATTGGCTTTTCCTAATTGCCTTTTCCTCCTTTCTCATTTTACTCTCCCTAGTTATTCATGCCTGCTGTCTCTCTGACTTCCAGATAAATTCCCTTCAGGTGAGCCCTTGCTTTAAGCTCTGACTTTGTGGATCCCGCACATGGTCCATGGGAGCAGACTGATTTGTCCAGCAGTGTTCTGCCTTCGCAATGATTCAACTATGAATAGAAAAACTCTGCCTTTATTCTTAGGTATATTAAATGGTTTTGATATTGTTATTTAATGTTATTAAAGTTGTGAAATACATAAATAAAATAGGCACAGTAATTATCTCAGTAAGTACATGATCTAGATATATTTTATTTATAAATCTATTTATTTCCTCCAGGCAGAAGTCAGGTTTTTTTTTTTTTAAGAAATGCATTATATCCAGTTTCATATTTACACATGAAATTTTATGTCTTTTTTTGCAACTTTAACCAGATCCTGTTTCCTATATTTATAATAAGAAAAATAAATATGTATTCAATGGTATTCTGTTATTTATTTTATGTTTCCCTACACACCCCCTTAACATTCTCCTAATCCTCTCACAAAAGCCTTAGTTTTTCTACTCACTTGCAGGCCTTAAAAATTCTCTTTGATGATTTTTTCTTATGCAGCAGTCCAAACTGAGAATAATATCAGCCATGTCCATGGGAAATACACTATTAGAAAATTTCAGAAAAATCCAAGATGGCTGAGGAGTAAGTAGAAGCTACACTAACCTCCTTCAAGGACCCATCGGGAATTACAACTAAATTGTGGAGAAATCAATTGGAAAAAACAAAACAAAACATCTGAATGATAGCGGAGAGAAGCCTTACAACCATGGGTGGGCAGAAGAAACAGGTTCACCACAATGTGACTGATACAGAGTGTGGAGGAGATGTAAGAGGGCTAGCTGGGTTCCCATGAGTGGCAGCTGAATTGCTGGAGGGATATTTCAGTGAGTGGGGGGTTCCCCCCAAGAAGTGTAAGGTCTAAACGCCAAGTCGAGCTCCCCTGCCTAAAGCACCAGAGTCCAAAAAGTACCCAGATAATGTCCAGCTATGAAAAGTGGTAGGGTTTCTCTCTGCCAGGGACAGAAGCCTGGAGAAACAGAGCCTTTTAAAGGGTCAATGCATGAATTTTCATTTGCAGCTTACCCTGGGTTCTGGCAAAGGAGGCAGGGCAGAGTGGACTAGGGACACTTGAGGAGAGATTGGGGATAGTGGCTTTGGGGAGATAACTGAGAGAGCAGCTGCCAGGATCCTGGAGCTGAGCCACCCGTATACTGTAGGAGCCATCTTGCCCAGGCAGACCATTCCCCTCCAAGTGCCACCAGCCTAAGGGAAAGCAATAGCCCCAATCACAGGAATTACTTTGCCCCACCCCGTGGTACTTCTTTCTTTTTCTTATTTTTGTTTTACACTTTGATTTTTCTCTTGTAACAACTTGTTTACAATCTGCACTCTTACTATTTCTCACCCCTCAAGCCTCTCGAAACTATTTTTCTCATTGTTCATCTCACATTCTTTTTCCCACTCTTAAAATGCCTGTGTTCTCTCTCCACATTTATCAGTCTTTGCTTGTTGATTGTAGAGAGTGTGGTCATTGTTTCATTTCTCCAATTTTATCTCTAGATCTTCACCATTCTGATATTTCAGATGGCAGATTTTACAGCTCCCCTCTCTTACTGCATTCTGCCTTCCTTCTGCCTTTTCTTTTTCATCCCAAATTTTAATTTTTCCCTGTCTTAGCCTACTTTTCATTCCTCACCCCTACCATTCCTTCTCCCTCTATCATCTCAAGTTCACTTCCCTTTCCTACTAGACATCTCTTAAGCTTTTTTTTTTCTTTTTTCCTCTTATTCCGTACCTATACTAACCTTAGCTCATCTATCATTGATAGTGCTGTGGTGGATCTTTTTCTCCAGTTTGGCCCTTAATTTTTTAAATTTATTTACTCATATTTTTCCTTTTTCTGTCACTTTTTAATTTTTTTCTGTTTAAACCTAATACCATATGCTTCCCTGTTCTTGCCCCATTCTGCCTTCTTCATTCCCTTTTTATTTAGGTTGTAAATTGTACTTACTTTCTCTTTTTGCCTTGCTCCAATTACCTACTCTTATTAGTGTTCCTCGCTCTACCCTCTCAAAATCATTTTTCTTTCAGTCATCTCATATTAATTTTTCCTGTCTTCTAGGAGTCTTAATCTCTCTACACCCTTATTAGTACTGACAAGAGAACATGTCTTGTCTCACAGACAAGAGAACCACCTCAGAGCAAAAGATCTACACAGACTGAAAATGAAGGGATATAAAAAATATTCCACGCAAACGGACATGAAAAAAAAGCTGGGGTAGCAATACTTACATTAGGCAAAACAGACTTGAAAACAAAGCTCATAAAAAGAAACAAAGGAGGCACTATATCCATCAAGAAGATATAACCTTTGTAAACATATGCACCCAACATGGAGCTCCAAAATATATAAGGAAAATCTTGGAGGACTTCGAGAAAGATTTTGACAGCAGCACACTCATAGTAGAAGATTTTAACACCCCACTGTCAACAATGGATTGATCTTCCAAACAAAGAATCAACAAGAATAGTGTGGCATTGAACAACATTTTATATCAAATGGACTTAATAGATATATACAGAAACTTTCACCCCAAAGCAGAAATATATACATTCTTTTCAAATGCATAGGGAAAATTTTCAATGATAGACCACATGGTAGGTCACAAAACAAGCCTTAACAGACTCAGGAATACTGCAATCATATCAAGCATCTTCCTGGATCACAGTGGCTTGAAACTAGAAACCAACCTCAAGGAAAAACTCAAAAACATTCAAATTCATGGAGATTGAATAACTTGCTATTAAATAACAAATGTGTTAACAATGAGATCAAGGAAGAAATAAAAAAGTCTCTGGAAACAAACAAAAATTAACACAAACAACCCAAAACTTATGGGATATGGAGAAGATAGTCCTGAGAGGGAAGTGCACAGCAATAGAGGTATACCTAAAAAAAGACAGAAAATTTTCAAATAAACAACCTAACCTTACTTCTACAAGAATTAGAGGAGCAAAAACAAAGAGCAGAGCAAGTAGAAGGAATGAAATAATGAAGATCGAAGCAGAATGAAATTACATAGAGATTAAAAGAACAACTCAAAGGATCAAAAAATCCATCAGTTGGTTCTTTGAAAAGATAAACAAAATCAATGAGCCTTTAACCACACTCATGAAGAAAATAATAGAGGACCCAAATAAATTGAATCAGAAATGACAGAGGAGAAATTATAACCAATACAACAGAAATACAAAAGATTGTAAGAAATTATTATGAACAATTATATTCCAAGAAATTAAAAAAGCTGTGCAAAATGGACAAATTTCTAGAACATAATCTTCCTAGACTGAATCAGGAAGAAGCAGAAAGCCTGAACAGACAGATACAATTAGTGAAATTGAAGCAGTAATCAAAAAACTCCCAGCACACAAAACTCCTGGACCAGATGGCTTCACAGGGGAATTTTACCAAATATTTAGGAAAGAGCTAACTTCTATCTTTCTCAAACTATTCCAAAAAATGCAAGAAAAGGGAAGACTCCCAAACTTTTTTTATGAGTCCAGAATCATGCTAATGTCAAAACCAAATAAAGAAACAGCAAAGAAAGACAACTACAAGCCAATATCACTGATGAACTTAGATGCTAAAATCCTCAACAAAATATTGGCAAAATGGATTTAGAAATACATTAAAAAGTTCATACACCATAATCAAATGGGGTTCATCCCAGGGATACAAGGATGGTATAATATTTGCAAATGAATAAACATGATATACTATATAAATAAAACAAAAGACAAAAAGGACATCATCGTATCAATGGTTGCAGAAAAAGCATTTAATAAGGTACAGCACTCATTTATGGAAAAAAAAAAACACTTAGCAAAGTGGGAGTAGAGGGAGTATATCTCAACATAATAAAGGCCATATGTGAAAAACTATAGCCAACATCATACTCAACAGGCAAAAAATTAAAGATATACCTCCAAGATCAGGAACAAGACAAAAATTTCCATCTATTCAACATAGTATTAGAAGTTCTAGCCACAGCTATCAGACAAGCAAAAGAAATAAAAGGCATCCAAATGGGAAAGGAGGAAGTAAAATTATCATTTTTTGCAGATGACACAGTAGTGTACACAGAAAATTCTAAAGGTTCCACTAAAAAACTACTAGACCTAATAAGTGAATTGGCAAAATAGTAGGATACAAAGTTAATATTCAGAAATCAAAAGGATTTTTGTACACTGATAATGAACTATCAGAAACAGAAAATAAAGAAAAATTCTATTTATGATAGCAAGAAGAAAAAGAAAGCACATAGGAATAAATTTAACCAAGGAGGTAAAAAACCTATACTCAGAAAACTATACAATACTGAAAGAATAAGTTAAGGAAGATACAAACTAATGGAAGCATATACCATGTTCATGGATTGGAAGAATGAACATCATTAAAATGTCTGTATCACCCAAAGCTATCTATAGATTCAACACACTCCCTATTAAAATATCAATGACATGTTTCACAGATATAAAGCAAATATTTCAAAAAATATATGGAACAAAAAATGACCCAGCTGCAGTAAGTTTGAGAAAGAAGAACAAAGTAGGAGCGATCACAATACCTGATATCAAACTAAACTACAAGGCCAGGGTAATCAAAACGGCCTGATATCGGCATAAAAACAAACATGTAGATCAATGAAACAGAACAGAGAGCCCAGAAATGAGCCCATGTCTTAACTGTCAGTTAATATTTGACAAAAGGAGCAGAAATATAACATGGAGTAAAAATAGCCTTTTCAACAAATGGTGCTGGGAGATTTGGGATGGTACATGTAAAAAAGGAAAATAGACCACCAACTTACACCATATATCAAAATAAATTCAAAGTGGGTAAAAGACTTAAACAGAAACCATGACACCATAAAAGTCCTAGAGGAAAACACAGGCAGTGAAATTTCAGGTAGCCCATGCAACAATATTTTTGCTGATACATCCTTTCAGGCAAGGGAAATAAAGAAAAAAAATGAACAAATGGGACTACATCAAATTGAAAAGCTTCACTACAACTAAAGAAAACATCAGAAAAATGAAAAGGGAAACAACTGTATGGAAAAACGTATTTGCCAATGCTACCTCAGACAACAGTTTGATCTCCAAAATATATAAAGAACTCATAGGACTCAATACAGGAAGACAAACAGTCCAGTTAAAAAAAATGTCAATGGATCTGAAGAGACACTTTTTCAAGGTATACCTACCAAGGGCCCATACCCATGTGAACAGATGCTCAGCATCACTAGCTATCAGAAAGATGCAAATTAAAACCACAATGAGATACCACTTCACATTGGTCAGAATGACCATCATTAAATTAACAAACAAGTGCTGGAGGGGATGCAGAAAAGGGAACACTAGTGCACTGCTGGTGGGAATGCAAACTGGTGCAGCCACTGAGGAAAGCAATATGGAATTTCCTCAAAAGAGTAACATGGAACTGCCTTTTAACACATGATCCCACTGCTGGAACTATACCCTAAGAATTCTGAAACACCAATTCAAAAAGCCTATGCACCCCATGCAGCATTATTTCCAATAACCAAGTGCTGGAAATAGCCTAAGTGCTCATCAGTAAATGAATGTATTATTGGGAGCTGTCCTGCCTGATTTCAGGGTCGTTAGCCTCTTAACAGACAAAAAGGTCCCATGGCCAGGGCTGAGTGAAAAGGCTTTAGGGCCATAAGCCCCTTAGAAGACAGGACACTTCCTCCTGGCAGGAGCTGTGCTCCTGCCTCCTTCACTTCCCCCTGTTTGGCCTGGCAGATGACTGGCTAGCCAAAGATGGGTAAGATTCCTCAAGGGAGGGACAACCTAAGACAGGCACAGTTGCAAAGGGCCCTCAGGGAAGGATTTAGGGGTCTACAGAAAAGGGGCAGAAAGACCCTCACCCTTCAACTTTGTCATAGCCTGAGTCCTCATTCTTTCTGTATAAGTCTCCTGATCTCTTGGCTGCTTTGCTCTCACTGCCTGACTCAGCCTGAACACAAATGCCAAAGGCAGCTGTGGCCTTTCATTGGAACAGATGGCTCCAGGGGGTGAATCTGGGCAAAGAAAGAGTATATACATTGTTACCTTTGAGGTTTGCTCTGCCCTGTTGGTATGAATCAGACACTTGAGCTAAAACCAAACCTGACCAGAGGCAATCCCTGTGTTTCTTCAACTATTATCTATAAATGATGTCAGTTTTTTATGACTGTAACCTTTTGGAAATTAGTTGATGAGCTTTACATGCATACTATGTATCCCTGTGTGAGCTGAACTCAATAAAGACGAAGGGAAGGAAGCATTCAAGACCCTTCTCCTCTCAGAGATTAGTTACCTTTCCTTCCCAAGCATATTATATCTTAGTAGATTTATTTTCATCTGTGAAGTGGGGGAGCTCTATGAGAGGAACCCCACCACCCCCCAGTGGATCATAAAACTGTGGTACATTTACACAATGGAATACTATACAGGTGAAGGGAAAAAGGAACTCCTATCCTTTGTGACAGCATGGATGGAACTAGAGAGTATTATGCTATAAAATAAGCCAGGTAGTAAAAGACAAATACCATATGATCTCACCTAGAAAAGGAAGTTAATGAACAAAACAAACAAACTAGCAAAATAGAACCAAAGCATAGAAACAAGGAGAAGACTGACAGGGACTGGGAGGTGGGAACAAAGGGAGGAAAGAAGGGGAAGAGCCTGGTTAAAGAACAAATATAAATGATCCATTAACATGCACAGCAGGGTGGGGATTGACTGATTCTGTCATGTGGTTGAGGCAGGAGAGAGCAATGGGGGAAATTTGGACAACTGTAGTAGAACAACAATTTAAAAAAAGAAAATCTGAACTTTACTTTCT
The DNA here is from genome assembly GCA_004027735.1 of Carollia perspicillata. Taxonomy (NCBI): domain Eukaryota; kingdom Metazoa; phylum Chordata; class Mammalia; order Chiroptera; family Phyllostomidae; genus Carollia; species Carollia perspicillata. The sequence goes on from PVKM010028258.1 coordinate 9,094, forward strand.
TTAAGAGACTGTCAAGCTAAACTTCACATTTACAAATAATTTCTACTCATCACTATAAAACAAAATTTTAATTGATTTTCTCTTTTAGGCAATAGAATATTCTATACTTACATTTTAAGTCCAAAATAGATCTTCTTATATTTTATATCAGGACTTTAACAGCAAATACATTAAAAAATTAATCTTTCAAATGCTCACACAATTTGCTTGTGATCCAGATATTGATATTATGTACATAGGCCCCCCAAATATTATAAGGAAAACAAACTAGAACCATATTTCAGTTCAAAAAGTAGATAAAAAACAAGTAAATTAGCATATATTTGTTATTATTAGCTTGTGGAACTCCATACATAGAGTCTTACTGTACCAGAATTCCCTGCTTTTGGGAAGGAAGGAACTGTTTCTTGTGTAGAATGCTATCTCACTACTCACCAACTGGACAAATACCTGTGCATCACTCTGTCTCAACTCGAACACAGAATGAGAAGCTTATTTCAATTTTTTTCAGTAGTCTTAGTGTAATGTTTTATTTTTTTACATGCTTCTGCTGTAAATTATTCATAATTATTGCAATACCCATAGACTATATATTCTAAAACATATGTGTCTTATCTTTGCTTTACATGTTCTCCATCCTTGGGTCACATGATCAGTATCCCTTGCTTAGAATATCACAAGTCTTTCCCTCTTTCCATACCACCAGAATCATTTCTACAACACAAGTATATTTAAATCAGTACCTGTATCATCACACTATCTTAAAATCTCTGATTTGGAAGAAAGAAATGTGAGAATACGTCAGAAAAACTGGATTAAATTATTTTATCTGCCATTTAGTGGTTGCAAAAGTTTATTGTTTAAGTTCTTTTAAAAAGAAACAAAACAAAATCTCCAAATGGAGATACTAACCTTGTATAATTTTCATAAAGATTAACTGAAGTGATGTTTATTAAGTGGTTGGCATACTGTCTGACATAATTCAGGCAGAGCAACATAGTAAATTTTTTTATTATTTATTATCCTTTTTCACTTATAACCTCTAATCTCTTTATCATACATAGCAGCCACAGGCTTTGGGAAGTTTGCCATTGTCTGCCTGCCCAGATTAATTTTCTACCACTAGCCTTTCCCTTGCTACATTCCATCAATTGTGCCTTATATATGGCTTCCTAGGCAAGTTGTACTGCTAGATGCTTCCTTTTTTTTTCCAAAATATATACACATGTAGTGAATGCCATGGATTTTACAAAGCTCGCTTGAAGTACTAGTTCACCAGCGAAAATGTCCTTGAACATTTCCACGTGTCATCATAGTTATCTTATTTTTTTTCCTTCTTGCTATTACTATGCTAAGTTTAAAAATCCAATTGAAACCTATTATTTCTTCCAATAGTCTCTAATACTGGAAATAACATTGATGATTTATATTAGTGCTATTCTGTAAGGAAAAGAGCAAAGAGAGTCATGGAAGTATACAAGTGATACAATAATTTTAAATCAGAAAAAAATCCCTACTGAGGAGAAACAGGGACTTTGTAGATGCCAAATTTTAAAGTAAAAGATAGATGTTTTCCCTAATTTGTTGTAGCTTATTTTGTTCAAGTCCCTGAAAATAAAGAAGTATTCAAACAAAAATAGTGTCTCCAATGGTTTTTGACAGCACCATAAAAGTACTTTTTCAGAAAATAAAAACCTAAAACAGCTGATATCAATCCTCTGTGCCACCACATCCAACAGCATGAACACTTTATACAGTTTATTTGTGGGAGGAAAAACACCCTATTAGGATGCATTATTTGTCAAACACTTAAAAGCAAAACAAATTAAATATTTGGGATTGTAGTAATGTGTACTCATATGAACAACTACAATAAATGTTTAAAGGATCACTGCTTATCTTTCACACAACAATAAAAATTAACCAAAGACTTAAGGTAAGGTTGATTGAGCAAAAAGGCAATTATTTGGCAAACAAAACAAAAAGGATCAGGAAAGGTATAATCTATCTATGTCATTTTGTGTTCAACAAAGCAGAGAAAAGTTAACATTACTATTTAAATATTGTCATATTTTTTGGTGAATCACTAAACAGCTTAATAGAGTGGCCTTAAAAGAAACTGTACATGATTATAGCATTATTTTCTCTAACTATTCAGTCAGGTATACAAGATCTTGGAATTAGTAAATAATGTATATGAGGTCTGGCTGGAAAAATTCCAACCACTGTTAACATAATGAAAACAGCGTGACATAAATGTAACCTGGCAGCCAAGGAGAGTGGACTGGAATGCAGTTGTGTAAACAATTATGACATCACTGGACAAGTCAGTGGGGGCAGTAGACATGTTGAGTGAGCATGTGTACCATGTGGCTGTCCCATTCAAAATGACTGAACAGTAGAACAATGAATCTGCATCAATTTTTGCCTTAAGCTTGAACATTCTTGTGTGGAAAATACTTGGATGATTCAAAAGGCCTCAGCTATGGGCAACTGGTGATTGGCAGCTTCATCACAACAAAGTATCTGCTCATGCATCATGTCTTGTGCAGAGCTTTTTGGTGAAACATCAAATCACCGAGGTGACTCAGCCCCGTATAGCCCCTATTTGGCACCTCATAACTCCAGGCTTTTCCCAAAACTAAAATCACCTTTGAAAGGGAAGAGATTTCAGAACATCTATGAGATTTAGGAAAATATGATGGGGCAACTGATGGTGACTGGGAGAACTGTGCAAGGTCCTACTTTGAAGGGGATCGAGGCATCGTTGTCCTATGTACAGTGTTTCTTGTATCATGTATCTTCTTCAATAAATCTCTCTATTTTTTCATATTACATGGCTGGATATCATCTGAATGGACCTCATATTGTACTTTACATAAGCTTGTGTCCATGAATGTATTCACAGGGATAAACTATTGCTACATATTTTTATTTACTTTGAAACGAAGTATATTTGGCATAAACTTGGAGAAAAATGGACATTCGTAAAATAGTCTACCAATGTAATCTAAATTAGCACAAGAATCTAAAAAGCATCAGCTATCTCTGGTATACATAAGCATGTGCTGTTCACAAGTACCTTCATGAGAATACTAGCTGCACTCGTGAGAAGGTGGTTAGCTGGATCTCTGTTTCCTAAGGTTCTACATCAGTTTTCGAGCTGACACCATGTTGTTCTTGGAACCTGTTCCCAGCCAATGACTCAGCAAGTTGTTAGTAATTGAGAGGCCACACCTCACTGCTCACAACCTACTAGCCATGACTAAGCTCTTCTTGCTTATAAACAGGCAACAATAAGGGCTCCTGAGTCAAAATAGAGCTATTAGGCAAAGACTGAAGATTCTGGCAGTTATATGTCGGGGTGGCACACACCAGCATCCAAGGATTAGCTTATTTGAAAGGTACTCACAGTTCTTGAGTTCATGCATTGCAGTACTGTGATTTTCTTTTTCACCAAGTATATTCATTTCCAATTGCTACAGTAAAAAATTACTACAGACTGTGTGGCTTAAAACAACACAAATTCATTTTCAACCGTTTTGTAGGTCCAAGTTCAAAAATAGGTACAAGGGGTTTATTCTTTCAGGAGCTTCTAAGAGGCAATGTATTTTCTTTGCTTTTTCTGGCTTGTAGAAGCTAACTGTATTCCTTGATTCATGACCCCTTCCTCCAGGTTCCAGCTTCAAAGAGCTTTGCTCTGACTTTTGTTGTAGTTCTCACCTCTGCTTCTCTACTCCAAACCTCTCGTCTCCCTTTAATAAGGGTGGCTGTGACAAAATTGAGTCCATGTGGAAATCCAGTACAGTCTCCCCATCAAGATTCTTAGCTTAATGACATCCATTAAGTTCCTTTCTGCCAAACAAAGTAACATGCATACTTACAGGTGTCAGGGATTAGTGAGTAGGTTTTTGAATGTAAAGTATTATTCTGATTACCACATCAAGTAAAATTATCCCCATCCTGTTAGTGACTTTCAAGATACTGTCTAATCCTATTTCCCTTAGAAATTATGCATTACAGTCATATTTGGTGATGTTGGCCTTGAGTCTTAACTGTTACTCTAATTTATCTTCCCTGGAGCCCTTTCTGAACTTTCTTAGTCTCAGCCAATACTTTTGCTGGATTAGAATGCTTCTCTTTTAGAATAATCCAGCTAGATATGCATGTTTTATGTAGCAAGTCCTTTGTTGTTATATTTCTGTCAGACTGTGTTTATCAAAAGTGCCAATTCAGTGGGCATGGAATTCAAAGAATAACCCCAGTAAATACCCTAGGTCCCAGACATAGTGATGCTTATTGCCATTATGTAAAAGCAATCCTATTGCTTTATGATAATTTGGACAATTATCCCTGCCAGTAAAGTTTTTTTTTTCTTCAACTGCTGGCACACTGGCAACAGAAATGTAAATGCCCAACTACAGTTACAGTATTAAGCATACCATGTATTCTGGCAGAAGCTTTCTTTGTTAATTAGGATATCTAGTCTAGCAGAGTCTAACTTTGTGGGATCGAGCACAAATTCCCCAAGTGGATCACTGGAACAGTCATATTTATACCCTTTGGGTTCCAGCTGTATAATAGTTGGGAATCAGAACAATTAGCTACTGATTACAAGTATTTTTAGATGGATAGTGCTCTAGTCTTAGCTGCATTTTGTTAAGACTTTATATTTCTAGAGCAGTTTTAGGGACACAGGAAAAATGTGAGGAGGATACACAGAGATTTCCCATATATGCCCTGGTCCCATATATGCATAGTTTTTGCAATGAACATCACGCATCAGAGTTGTACATCTGTTGCAATTGATAAACCTACGCTGACACATCATAATCACCTAAAATCTATAGCTTACCTTAGGGTTCACTATTGGTATTGTACATTCTGTAGATTTGGACAAATGTGTAATTACATGTATCTATCATTATATCATACAGACTACTCTTACTGCCCTAAAATTTCTGTGTTTCACATATTTATCCCTCCCCACCCCCAACCATTGGCAACCACTAATTTTTCCTACTGTTTCTACAGTTTTGCTTTTTTCAGAATGTTATATGCTTGATAGCATACAGTATGGAACCTTTACATATTAGCTTCTTTCACTTAGTATTATGCATTTAAGTTTCTTACATGGCTTGATAGTTCATTTCTTTTGAGTGCTGAATAATATTTCATTTTCTAGCTATACCACAATTTATTTATCCATTCACCTACTGAAGGACATTTTGGTTGCTTCCAGTTCAGGCTATTATTAATAAAGTTGCTATATGTATATATGTGCAGGTTTTTGTGTAGATATGTTTTTAACTCCTTTGGGTAGATACCAAGGAGCATGATTGTTGGATTTTATGGTATACACACATTTATGTTTGTAAAAAAAAACACCTTCCAAACTGTCTTCTGAAGTGGCTATACCACTTTGGGTTCTTACCAGCAGTGAAGGACAGTTCTATTGCTTCACATTCCTGCCAGCATTTGGTATATTCAGTGTTTCAGATATTAGCCATTCCAGTAGATGTGTAGTGAGTCTCATTGATTTAGTTTATATTTCCCTAATGACATAAAATGTGGAACATCTTTTCATAAGCTTATTTTCCATCTGTATATCTTCACTGTTGTAGTGTCTGTTAAGATCTGGAGAGTATTTTTTTATTCAATTTGTTTTCTCTCTTTTTTTTTATTATTAAGGTATGTTGATATATAAAATATTAATTTCAAGTGCTATGGCATAATTATTCAATATTTGTATATGTTGTGAAATGATCACCAAAATAAGTCTATCTAACATCTGTCACCATACACAGTCACAGTTTTTCTTGTGATGGTAACTTTTCAGTCTAGTCCCTTAACAGCCTTCAAATATGCACTATTATTTTTCTTTTCTTTTGAGTTTTAAGAATTTTTGTATATATTGGATGATATTCCATTTCTAGAAATGTCTTTTGAAAATAGTTTGTACTAGTCTATGACTTATTTCCTCAATAACTTGATATTGTTTTTGAAAGAGTAGGTGTCCTTAATTTTAATAAAGTTTAGCTTATCAACTTTTCTTTCATGCTTTATACCTTTGGCATTATATCAAAAAAATCATTGCTATTCCCCAGGCCATCTAGATTTATTTCTATGTAATTTTCTAAGAATTGTATTGTTTTATATTTTATAATTAGTCTGTGTTCTATTTTGAGTTAATTTTTGTGAATGTGTGTGCTTTTTGTGTAGATTTTTTTGTTGTTGTTGTTGCAGGTGGGTGTCTAAGTGTTCCAGTTCCATTCACTGAAAGCATGTCCTTGCTTTTGCTCCTTTGTCAAAAATCAGTTGACTATATTTATGAATCTATTTCTGGGCTCTTTATTTAGTTCCATTAATCTATTATTTATTTTTTACCAATATCGGGTTGCCTTGATTAATACGTCATTATGGTTAGTCTTGAAGTCAGGTAGTATCAGTGCCCCAATTTTGTTTTTCTTCTTCAATATGATATTGACTATTCTGAATCTTTTGCCTTTGCATATAAATTTCAGATTCAGTTTGTTGATAGTCATAAAATAAATTGCTGGGATTTGATTGTAATTACACTGAATCCATAGATCAAATTAGGAAGAATTGACATATTGACAATATTGAGTAGTCCTATCCTTGAACATGAATTTTCTCTCCATTTACTTTTATTTCTGTTTTATTCATCAGAATTTTGAAGTTTTCCTTATACAGGTTTTGTACATATTTTATTCAATTTATGCATAAGTACTTCATTCATTGGTGCCAGTGTAAATAATATTGCACTGTTAACTTGAAATTATACTATTTACTGTTGGTGTATTTAAGAAAGCAATTGACTTAGTATATTAATCTTATGTTTTATAACCTTGGTATGATTGCCTATTAGTTCCAAAAGTGTTTTTGTTGTTTCTTTTTAGGATTTTCTATAAAAACACAAAGTTTCATTTCTCTTTTCTCAATCTGTATTCCTTTCAATTTCTCTTCTTTTCATAGCACATTGGCCAGGATTTCCAGCATAATGTTGGAAAGAAGTGGTAAAAGAAGACACCTTTTCCCTGAGGTTAGTAAGAAAACTTCTAGTTTCAAGTGTCTCACCATAAAGTATGATGTAAATGATAAACCCTTTTGTATATTTTTATTGATCAAGTTGAGAAAGTTCTCCTCTATTCCTGTTTTATTGAAAGTTTTTATAATGAATGGGTGTAGTAATTTTTCAGATGCTTTTTTTGTATCTATTAATATGATCATGGGATTCTTTTCCTTTTTATCCCGTTGATGTAATGGGTTATGTTAGTTGATTTTTTTAACCCTCACCTAAGGACATACTTATTGATTTTAGAGAGAAGGGGTGTGGAGAGAGAGAGAAAGAGAGAAACATGGATGTGAGAAACGTCAGTCGGCTGCCTCTTGTACATGTGCTGACCAGGAACCCTACAATGTAGGCATGTGCCCTGACTGGGAATCAAACTGATGATGTTTTTTGGTTTACAGGATGATACTCCAACCAACTGAACCACACTGGCTAGGGCAGATTACAATCAGTTAATTTTCAAACATTGAATCAGCCTTGCACACATGAGATAAATCTCATCTGCTTTGGGCAAACAATTCTTTTCATACATTGCTAGATTTAATTTGCTAATATTTTATTGAGGATACTTGAGTCTATGCTTATGAAATATATTATTATGTAGTTATCATTCCTTGTAATGTCTTTGCTTCCTTTTGGTTTAGGGGTAAAGCTGACCTTATGGAGTAAGTTTGTAAGTATTCCCTCTGCTTCTGTTCTCTGAAAGACACAGTAGAATTTCTGTAGAATCTCTTCTTTAAATGTTTGGTAGAATTCAAAATAAGCCCATCTAGTCCTGGTCTTTTGTTTTGGAAAATTATTAATTACTTATTCAATTTATTATATATATATATATGGATATTCAGATTGCCTGTTTCTTTTTATGTGTGTCTGGCAGGTTATGTTTTTCAAATAATTGACTTAATTTATCTAGGTTTTCAAATTTGTAGGCATAGAGTTCTTTATAGTATTCCTTCATTATCCTTTCAATATTCATAGAATCTGCATTAATATTTCTTGTTATGTTTTGTATTTTAGATATAAGCAATTTTCTTCCTGTATTTTTTCATCAGCCTGGCTGAGACCTACTGATTTTATGGATCTTTTTTAAGGAACAGACTATTGATTTCATTAATCTTCTCCAATGAGTTTCTGTTTTCTGCTGCATATTTTTCTTTAATTAATTAATGATTATACTTTGGGGAAGATATTTCTCAGTTTTCTTGATATAATTGACATATGATATTGTATTACTTTAAAGTGTACAACATTATGATGTGATAAATGTATATGTTGTGCAAGGATTACCACAGTAAGTTTTGTAAACATCCATCATATCACATAGTTTCAATTTTTTTGTTATGAAACTTTTTAGATCTACTCTCTTAGCAACTCTCAAATATATGGTAGACTATTGTTAATGATAGTCACCATACTCTACATGTTGTAATGTTGTATTTACTTATAGTAAATACAACAAAAGTTTTTCACATTTGTAAGGACTTAGATCTTACTATTTCCTTTTTTCTGCTTACTTTGGATTTAAATTGCTCTTATTTCTAATTTACTAAGGCAGAAACTTAGATCATTGATTTTTAATATTTCTTCTTTACTAACATATGTAGTCAATACTATAAATTTTAAGTACTGCTTTTAGTGACTCTCAAAAATTTCAACAAGTTGTGTTTTCATTTTATTCAGTTTAAAATGATTTCAAATTTTTCGAGATTTCTTATTTCATCTATGTGTTATATGAAGTGTGTTGTTTAATCTTCACATATTTTCAGATCTTTCTAGTTATCTTTATTTATTGATTTCTATTTCAATTTCATTGTAGTCTAAGAGCAGACATTGTACAATTTCTTTTTTTTTTTCAAAAATTTTAAGGCATATTTTAGGTCTAGAATATGCTCAATTTTGGCAATTATACCATATGAGCTTGAGAAGAATGTGTACCCTACTGCTGTTGGACAAAATAGATTATAGGTGTCAATTGCATCCACTTAATTGAGGGAGTTGTTGAGTTCAGCTACATCCTTACTGATTTTCTCCCTGCTAAATCTGTCCTTTTCTAAGAGAGAGGTGATGAAGTCTCTAACTATGATTGAGGATTCATCTACATCTCCTTGCGCTGCTATCAGCTTTTGCCCTCGTAGGTTGATGCTCTGTTGTTATGCACACATGTTAAGGATTGTTATGTCTTTTTAGAAAATTGACCCTTTTATTATTATGT
>PVKM010028259.1:0-18389 GCA_004027735.1 Carollia perspicillata
GGTGGGTGTCACAGAGCATTCCTTTGGAAGAGGGGAAATGGGACATTAGCAGACATTTGTTTCCATAGCAAGGGCTTGAAAACCTCTTACTGTGTTTCCTGAACTGTTTTCCTTCCAGAACAAATCTGTTAAACTATTCTGCTTAAACAGCAGTGATATATCTGACTCGGTTTAATGAAAGAAACATAATAGAAAGTGGACTTTCTTCTAAACTCAGGTATTTGAAAAGCTGGGTTTTCTAAAAGCCCTTGCTATGCTAGTCTAAAAAAAGAATGAGTCGTGTAAATAGCACATTTTTCTGAAAAAAGGTCATTATAAACGGTATACAAAGTCATAGGCAGTATGTCTATAGTAAACTTTTTTGTGTGTTTTTTTTTGCCTGAAAAGGCTTGCAAAGACAAGAAATATCTGAAGTGACATGTCCCCTCAGAATTATTGCAAGAAACCCTGTTGTGGGAACCTGGTTTCTTACCAGGATTTAATGCAGTTTAGCGCCAGGCACATCTGGAATAGATGTGCTTTCTAGCAGTTTCAGAAATGGTGCCCTTGGTGGTTTATTTCCTCAGGCAGCCTGATGTTCTTGACTATGAGGTGGTCGCCTGGCACCATGCGCTAACCTGGCAGGCTTCCCGTGAGCACAAGTCCTTTTACGGAGACTCTGAGGACTCGCTCCATGCCTCTGCCGACAGCGTAATCCTCCTGTGCCTTTAGTAAGGTGCCATTCACTTTGAGCCAAATGAAGCATCCCAGTGCAAGAGAATTAAGAGGAAATAGAATGCAACAAAGAATTCTGGGAGCTTTGGGATATATTCTTTGTTCTCATTATCTGGATGAAAAAGTGTAGTACACCTGAGACTAATACAAAATAATATTGAATGTAAACTGTTATTGAAAAGTAAAATTGAAAAAGAAAATAAAAACGTGAAAAAAGGAAGAATATATCAGTTTATTAAAAGGACCCAGAAGTTTTCGGGTATGAATTAAGTAACTTTACATGAGAACAATTTACTTCTGGTGGAATATGGCTCATACAGAGATTGAAGAGCCAGTTTGAATGGCTCTGTGGAAGGGTGTGGAATGATCAGATGGATCGCCCTTCTCTGTTCCTAGCCCCAGTTCTGTTCATTGAAATGTAAACTCCTCAGAGGGGGCATAGTTTATTCCCAGATGTCGCTTTCCATTCTCTGGTATAGTGCCTGGCACATATTGGGAGTTTGTTGAAAGAATACTAGAATCCTACTTTGGAATTTAGGTCCTTGAATGATAAAAATCACAATATTCCCACCTGCCAAAGTAGTGAGTCTCTTAGTGTCTTAATAGATACATGCTGTCTTATAAATGGTTAATTTAACTTTTCAACTGAATATTTGGATATTGCTTAGTCTTAACACCATATATACATATACATACATACATAGAGCGTCCAGCCCTTTTTTTATTACAACATCTTTTATTACAAAATCATAAGCATGTAATTCTATAATGTAACAATATCACACTCAAGCACAGCATATGCCATTTTTTGTGACATGTTCAACTTAAAACTATAATTATTACCCTACCAACCACACTCAAGCAGGCATTATTTCTGCCGGACCCTGTATATTTTAATTTTGGGTCCTTTTGAAGACTCTCAATGTGACCTTAAGGAATCTTGAGAGAACAAAAGACAGTGCTGCTTAACTTTGATTTTGGTTTCCTCTCCTCCGGCAAGAAGAATGACTTTCATACTGTAAACAGTAGAATAAGCATGAGTAAGGGCTGCTCTGGCATGAGAGATGGAGCAGGGGTAAGAAAGTACCCGTATGTGGGCTTTCAATGATTTCTAGTCTGCATGCACAAATGCGTGGCACATATGGGTAGGGAAGTGACATTTTATGAGATTGGACAAACTCAGTAATTTTAGAAAAATCATGCAGATGGACCAGTTCTGGGGGATTGGAGATTAGATTCCTTTTGACTCTCCCCAAAGCATACCCAGAGATAAGGATTTGGGGTACAAGTAGGTTTTTGGGAAGTTGACCCCAGGAAGCACAGAATGGGAATGGGAAAGTGATATGGAGAGAAGAAGCCAAGGTGCATGGATCAGTGAGTTGTTCTTGTTGGAAATTAGGCTCATGCCGTTTTAGCTCCTGAGAGACCGCTGAGTGTGCCTCAGCATTGTCTCACTGAGGGGGAATCACCTGGGGTATTGATTCACCAAACTTCATCCCTCATTGGGATGCCCTGGGAAATTAGCCTTTGGCAAATTCTCTCTGCCTTGCTCTTGGGTTTGGGCCGGTTCCTTTGGCAGAGGATGCCCTGTGGCAGATGTGAAGGGAGTGTGCGGTGACCTTCAGGGCAGACTGAAGGGATGTAAGTGGGCTCTGTTAAACCTGCCTCAGATGGATAGAAGCAATGGATGAAAGGAAAATTCTAGGATTTATATTAGTGAAATGGGTGTTAATTTCCAGAAAAAAAAACCTATTGTTTTTGAACTCTAGAGAAAAAGCAATGAAATAAAATCATTCAGAGATCTTGATTTAGAAGCTCATATGATTAACAATTTGTCTATGTCCTAGACAGAAATGGATGAAAATGCAGATGGGCAAATTCACAGGTAATTGATCAACAGTACCTAGCAGGTTGATGAATTCTTCTTTGTCATTCTAGTTCAGTGTGTCTAGTCCTTTAGAGATAATTTCTCATTTTTTAAAAAAATATAAAAATATCCCATGTCCACGCATGGGTTTTGATATAGCCTTTAACTTAGGCAATTGTTCCTTCTCAGTCATGAATAACTTTGACCTAGATGAAGGTGTCTAGTGGCATGCCTTAAAGCTCTGTCTCACACTGTTTTGTTTTTTGATAAATGCTTTGGATAAAGACGCAGAAGGCATGTGTGTTGGATGGCTGCTATGATAGATGGCATAACTGGGTTCAATATAGCTCTCATCAGCCTGGACTGATGACCTGAACCTAATGGTTAATTTTATTAGGGAAGAAATATAAAATCCTGCACGGAGGTTCAAAAAATAAAAATACGCCCATGTAAGATGGGGACTGGTTTACAATAATAAGAAAGATCTAGGGTAGGGGTATCTAACCTGCACCCCATGGACTGCATGCAGCCCAGGATGGATATGAATGTGGCCCCAAACAAAATCGTAAATTCACTTAAAACATCATGATATTTTTTTTTTGTGATTACATGGCACAATGTGTTTGATGTGTTGCCCAAGACAACTCTTCTTCCAGTGTGGCCCAGAGACACCATAAATTTGGACACCCCTATTTGATAGGGCTTTTAATTCATTACAAGCTTAAAATGAGCTCATTTATTTCAGCTGTCAAAAAATCTAATGCCATCTTAGACAACAGACATAAAATCTTTATTCCCAGAGCAAAGAGGTTCCATCACATGTCTCATTAGTTCAGTTTTATTTGGTGGAGTGTGCTCTTTTGCAAAAGCATAGCATTTTTGAGCTGGTGAGAACATGAAAGCCATGTACATCCATGTTCCTTAGTCTGAGTGCATGCACCCGTGGTGATATGCAAGGTGTGCCAGGCATACAAGAAACCATAAGATAAATACGTCAAATGTTTTAGGGCCACTGATATTACTTGTTTGGTGAAGGAAAGGAGATTAAAGTTACAGAAGAGTTGAAGAGTTTGGAAAATGATTTTTAGGTTAAACTACATATTATGATATTATTACTGAAGCCACATCTGTGATATTTATGAAATGTCGACTATGAAGTTCTAAATTGAAATGGGAAACTTCAAAGAAATTTAAGGTTGCAGGTGAGAAGGTGACTTTTGAGAATGTTCCCAGAATTCTCAGAGGCATGAGTTCAGTCTCTTCTGCAGGTGCTTTGATTCAGCAGCTATTCCCTGAGCGCCTGCCACGTTTTAAGCACTGGTCCAGATGCTTGAGCTACATCAGTGAACAAACTAACACAGAGTTCTGCCTTCCAGTGAACTTAATTCAAGAAGCACATTTTATTTTTATTTCACGGGTGAAAGTTTAGGAGACATGGAGTCAGTCCTGAGTTCTATTTCTAGTTTTTACCGTTAGCTAGCTCTGTAATCTTAGGCAATTATTCGATGTTTTTAGGTCTCAGTTTTCTCATCTATATAATGGCGGAACAAGACCCATTTACTTCTTTGATGTGACTATTCAACGATGTCATGACGGCAAAGCACTTGGGAAAGTGTCCGATCCGGTGGTGGTTATTACAGAGGTTAGGTGGGTGGCCAGGAGCCACACTGCGAGACGGCAACAGGTCTGTGCTCAAACGCAGGTCTTCTGATTCCGCTTCTGAGCTTGTTTTGTGACAGTTCAACTCTGGGTGCTGTGACCTAGAAAGGGAATAAGACTTATTTATAGCTTTTTATCATTAAAATAATTAACAGTAAGAAAAAATTAGGAAAACACATGGACGCAGAAAATAACAATAACAAAAAGAAAAACATTACAACTATGTTTAACATCTTATTATTTTGAGGTAATCTGTCAGTTCTCTTTTTAAATTTTATTTTTCAATTAGAATTTATGTTTAATATTATTTTCATTGGTTTCGGGTATATAGCATGGTGAGTAGATAATCATATACTTTACAAAGTGAGCCCCCTGACATTTCCAGACTCACCTGGTCCCGTACACAGTTATTACAGTGGTATTGACTCTGTTTCTTGTGCTGTACTTCACATCCCTGTGACTGCTTTGTGATCTCCAGTTCGTACTGCTTAGTCCCCTCATCCTTTCATCCAGCCCCCACCCCCTCCCCTCTGGCAACGTCCAGTCTGTTCTTTGTATTATGACTCTGTTTTTATTTAATTAGTTTGTTTATTTTGTTCTTAACATTTCACATATAAGTGAGATCATATGGTATTTGTCTTTGTCTGACTTATTTCACTTAGCATAATGCCCCCTAGGTCCATCCATACTATCCCAAAAGGTAAGATTTTGCTTTTTTTTTTGTGGCCGAGTAATATAACATTGTATATAAGTACCACTGCTTTTTATCCACTCATCTATTGATGTATGCTTGGGTTGCTTGCATGTCTTGGCTATTGTAAATAATACTGCAGTGAACGTAAGGGTGCTTGCCCACTTTGCATTTATACCCAGAAGTGGAATTATAAGGCAATTCCAGTTTTAATTTTTTGAGGAACCTCCATACTGAATTCCATACTGTGTCGGCCCTCTTTTAAACACAAACTATGCTTTGTTTTTAGCAGTTATTTTCTATCTTGACTATTTCTATTTATTATCAAAACATGTGCTTTCCCGCATGCAATCAGAAGCTTTTTATTAGCATCGTGTTTAATAACTGTATGCCAATCTTTTGAGTGACAATTTTCTTAACCATTTATCCAGAGTGGACATTTAGGCTGTGATAATGAATATCTTTGTGTGAGTAGCCTTCATGGCTGTAAGAGTGCCCTCCGGACCAACAGGCAAAGCCCACACTCCTGTGGAAGGTTGTCCTACTTTACATGTTGGTGATTCAAGGAACTCAAGCCCGAGCCTTCTACTCGCCTTCTCAGCCTTACTTAACCTAGGCAAAGATCTTTTTTGGGGGACGTGGTTTTTTAACTGGCCCCCCTTGTCTTAGATGAATGTTCTCTCTGGCTCCCAAATTACTGCTGTTCTAGAATATTCTCCCTGGATCTCCTTTGCTTCTCATTTCAGTCACAAATTTACACTGCCTCCTCCTGTCTCTCTTGGTTCTCAGAACCTAGCTATGGGATCCATTGATAAGGTGGCCGAAAGAGTATTTAGTGTGTGTGTGTATGTGTGTGTGTGTGTGTGTGTGTGTGCACAAGCTCACCCATGTCTCTGCATGCATGTGAAAGTATGCAATGTGAATTGTCGTCTCAGACGATGGTTCTAAAGAGTTGTAGAAAATCTTGGACTTTACAGATTGTTAGACTCTGAAGAAAATGATCAGTGTGGATTCTGTTTTGGTTAGATGTTAAAAAATAGATTGCTGGTGGTGTTTTTTTGTGGGAAGTTTTATACAATGGGAAGACATTCCCTTCCACTTTGATACATACTGTATACAAAAAGACGGTCAGTCCAGATCTTCTCTAATACAACAAAATATGGCCCAAAACTTTGGGTTACACTATTTTATCCTCACAGCTCAGAAATTGAAACACATTTTTCCATAAAACACTGGGGAATGATGAAGGCCTCAGGGAAGCAAGCATGTACTTTCTCTTGTTCTAGTACTTTATGGAATAAATGCTAAACATTTCTGAGGCTTTAACTGAAGGTCAGAAAGTTCGCACAATTGATTGTTTACACAATCCGGGTTATGTGAGTATCAGGCTTTCTGAATTAAGATTCAGAATTCGTACCTAAAAATTGTATACTGTTCCACATGACTGACTCATTCGGATACATCAAATATCCTTTTTCAGTATAATTGATTCCAATACTGACATCACTGAAATGCACATGAAATTCTAAATGAATGTGGCATTCCACTTAACTCTTTTGTTCTTACCTAAAGTCAGGGAACAACAACCAAAACAGAAATAACCTTCCGTTACACCAGGGACTGTCAGTGTAGCATACTTATTTATTTTTAATTTTTTATCATTATTCTATAACAGTTGTCCTAGTTTTTCCCCCTTTGCCCTCCTTCACGCAGCCCAGCCCCTGCGCCCACAGTCATTCCCCACACCGTTGTCCACATCCATGGGTCACCTGTACACGTTCTTTGACTAGCCCTTCCCCCTCTGCCCACCCTATACCCTTCCTCCTCCCCTCTGATCTCTGTCAGTGTGTTCCATGTTTCCATGCTTCTGGTTCTTTTTTGTTTGTTAGTTTATTTTGTTTATTAGGTTCCTCTTATACGTGAGATCATATGGTATTAGTCTTTCATCAGCTGGCTTATTTCACTTAGGAAAATTTTCACTTTTTATCCATGCTGTCGCAAAAAGTAGGAGGAAAACATAGTCAATAAAATTTTAGATATCCCATGTGGCAATATTTTTGTTGATATATCTCCTAGGGCAAGGGAAATAAAGGAAAAAAATAAATGAATGGGACTACAGTAAATTAAAAAGCTTCTGCAAGGCTAAAGAAACCATTGTAGGTGGTAGAAGAAAAGGGAACCCACTCCATGGGAGAACGTATTTGCCAATGATACATTGGACAAGGGTGTGATCTCCAAAATACACAAAGAATTCAATGTATATTTGTATACAATATACAGTATTCAATACAAAATTGAATTGTATATTCTGACTCAATACCAGGAAGACAAACAATCCGATTAAAAAATGGGCAAAGGACCTCAACAGACTCTTCCCCAAGGAGGATGTACAGAGGGCTCACAGACATATGAAAAGAAGCTGAGCATCACTAGCCATCAGAGAGATGCAAATTAAGACCACAATGGCATGTCACCTCACACCATCAGAATGGCTGTCATTATAGAACAACAAACAACAAGCGATGGCAAGAATGTGGAGAAAAGGGAACCCTAGTGCAGTGTTGGTGGGAATGTAGACTGGTATAGCCACCGTGGAAAACAGTGTGGAATTTCCTCAAAAAACTAAAATTGGAACTGCCTTTTGATGCACTGATTCCATTGCTTGGAATATACCCTAAAAATCCTGAATCACCAATTCAGAAGAATCAATGCACCCCAATGTTCATAGCTGTACTATTTACAATGGCCAAGTGATGTAAACAGTCTAAGTGCCCATCAGTACATGAGCGGATCAAAAAACTGTGGTACATTTACACAATGGAATACTACGCAGTGGAAAGAAAGAAGGAGCTCAATGTAGCATATTCAGAACATGTTAAATTGTAGGCAAAAATACTTGTCTATTCATCAAGATCAAGTTTTTATAAATTGTCAAACCAAGAATTACTGAAATTTGAGTTTTTTTGTAGGATTCAGGTAGTAAAACATTAGAGTGATGTATGAACACAGCAAACTGATGTAGGTTTTCAATTTTGTCAAAATTCCTTTCCCAACTTCCCTTTCATTATTGTTGCACTGCTAACACACTTGGACACATGATTGGGGGTGGTTTTAGATACACTGATGGAACAAGTGAAAGTTCTCTCAAAATGGTCATGCAATTTTTTTAACATCCAATGAACATTTTTGACATCTCTTTATTTTATTTTAACTTTGTATCTCTCAGTGTTATCTCTTTTGCTCTCAGAGATTTCATGTATCAGGAGTTAAATTATCAGAGCCAGGACTTGGGTTGCCTGGAACGTGGGTTCCGTTGCTTCCCTGGACCCCATGGAATTTGAAGTGGCAGGGGCTCCAATGCCGATGAACTCAAAGTCAAAGGTTTTTATTCCACTCGTCTTGTCACTTCTAAGTCTACTGGGTTCCTGGAGTGTGTTCTGCATCCTCTTCTTGGCTTGGCTCCAAGCCAAGACCTGCAAACTATTTGTAAGTGTACTCACTGTAGACCCGTGCCCTCTGTGTAATGACACTCAAATGGACCCCAGTGGAGGGAAGTGAGGACAAATTTGAGGGAGACCACAGTCCTTCCATGGGGCATGTGATTTTGCGGTAGGAGAATTCTAAGATGGGAGGTTTGTGGGACAGCTGATCTTCATTTCTCTCTTTTTTAAGAGAGCTGAGATAGTACCTCCTATTTAGGGTGCCACATTTCTCCATTCAGATAGCGTGTATTTAGTCTCTTAGATGTATGCCATTGGGGTAGGTTCTCAAAAGGATATAAAGCTGAAAAGATATCTGTCTTTAGTGAGCTTACAATTCAGTAGGATGTGAGGAAGGTGGAAAATGAAGGAAAAGAGAGGGGCGTAATTAACCGTAATGTAAAGTAAAATGCATTGTAGGTGCTCACTGAATACTTGGGAGAGGAGTAAAGAAGATACATGCATGATGAGTGTGCTCTTGGGAATCAGAGGCTAGAGAGATCACATCAGTTCCTGACGTGGTATTTTGAATTGGTCTTTAAAACAGAATTAGGGTATTGAAAGTGGATATGGAGGGAGACCTGGGTGTAGGGCATGAAGAGCAGCAGGGGAATACTGTGAGCTGTTCAGAGGAGAGTGGGCCATTTCTCAGGTTGGAGTGCTGTGTGGTAGGTGGTAAGGGGTGGAAGGCAGAGAAGGTTGGTCACTTTACTCAGAACTCCTCTCAGAGAGAACATTTCTCTCCCCCAAACAGATACATGACTTCCCTGACATTTTCTGTCCTCTTATCCTGGCTTATGTTTCTTGTGAGCTCTCCCTGGGTCTTGAGGTATATATCCACCTACTTATTTGATTTCTGTCTGTCTTGCTCTCGAGAACGTATTTCATACATTCTGGAAATGTATGAATGTATGAAATGTATTTCATACATTCTAGGAGAGCTAGGACTTTGTTTCAATGTACAATTCTAATATTGATGCCTAGAATAGTGACATTTAAAAAGTGTTTGTTAAAAATTATTAAAATAAATGTTCAAACGCATGAATTTGATTCTTAAAATAGTCTTGTAAGGTAGACTGGGCAGATATCTCTGTCCTATAATGTGGGGACTGGGGCTCGGGGAGTTCACAGGTGTCATCATTGAGCACTTAGATGCCCATGAAAAGTAGCCCTGCAACTCATTAAGCTGAGGCTTTTGGATTGGATTTATTTCCATGCATTATCATGCTTTTGTCATTAAAATTAATTTCTCACAAAAAGCCATGAGATTTCTCCTTCACAGAATTTTATTTAATTCTTGAAGTATCAGAATCTTTTTGTGTATAAGAGGACAGAAAAATAAAAGGTTGCTATAGCACCACTCACAGTAGAAGCCGGTCTATCCAGGTATCACAGCATCTCTTACCCGGCATTTCCGGGAGTCCGCTGATGTTCCACAGCTACGTGTGAAGCAAGGAAGCCTGGCGGAGTGCTGAGAGTCAGGTTGAAATAAGTATTGTACTAGGATAAGAGGAGGGAGACAGATAGACTTTTCTACCTTTGGCTTGCTAGTTCCAGGACGTGTTAGAATGAAAAATGATATATATAGCATATATATATGCATATATATATAATTTTTCTGTACTGTAAGTGGTACTTATAGCAGTCTTTTATTTTTACTCTGTCCCTTCTGCTGTCTAAAAATAAATATAAAATCTTTAAAAAATCCTTTAAAAATGTAAATTGGGAGAAGTTTCTAATCCCCTGTGGATACCCCCACTTGAGACCCCAACTAACTAGCTGCGTAGCTTTGGACAGCTCACCGAGACTCAGTGTCTCACTGGTCTCATCAGTGTAGTGAAGAGCTTGGACTCAAAGCTCTTTGAGGGTCCTCTGTTTTAAGGATATATTCATATTTTCACAAGTATCATAAGATTCGTATCAAGTATTTATGTAAATTATTATTTCTAGGATTCCCTGTGAGGTTAACTTCTGGGCAGCCTATGTATGTGGTGCAAGGGAAACCCTATGAGCAATATTAAATGTCCATGGAAGTAAGGGGTATAAAGTGGATGTAATTTTCATCCTAAATTTTGTTTAAAGCTCTTTCCTCTCTGTGGGCCATCAGAAGAAATTACAAAGGGAGGAAATTTGGTTTCCACTCTCAGGAAGCCTGCAGTTTAATAGATGTGCTTGAACAATATCCACTGCCCTTTGGGGAACATGCTAGGAGGGAGAAGAGATACTGAGACCCTGTGTTTGGTTTATTCCCTTAAGTTTATTTTTTATATACTGTCAGAGAAAGTTTTTCATTTATTATTGACAAATTCATTCACTCAACGAACCTTTCTTATGCACCTACTGTGTGCTCTCTCATTGGGCAAGGAAGATGAGGAAGAGATGGTTCTTATCTTCCAAGAGCTTATAATCTAGTGTGAGAAACACGGGAGATGATAATCACGGAGGTTTGTGCAAGGCCTGCGGGAGAAGATCTTACCGACTATTTGGGCAGGGCTGGAGTGGGAGGAAAGGTTGTGTCAAGAACCCCTTCTTAGAGACGGTAATGCCTAAGCTGAGTTTTGAAGAAGTGAGCAGGAGGAACGTGAGCAAGAGAGGTCAGGCTGGAGGAAATTTTTGCAGAAGAGTCACCGTGGGCAGAGGCTCTGAAATAAGAATGCACATGGAAACATTAATTCAAAAGAATATAGGCGCTCTTGTGTTCATTTGAGTATTATTTACGATAGCCAAGCTATGGGAGCAACCCAGTGCCTATCAATAGAATAGATAAAAAAGTAGTGGTACATATATACAATGGAATATTACATGGCCATAAAAAGAACAAAATCTTGCCATTCGCAACAGCATGGGTGGACCTAGAGGGTATTGTGTTAAGTGAAGTAAGTCAGTCAGAGAAAGATGAATACCATATGATTTTACTTATATTTGGAATCTAAAGAACAAAATAAATGAACAAACAAAATTGAAAAAGACTCATATAGAGATGAGACTGATGGTTGCTGGGGGCAGGGTCAGGGGCACTGCATGAAAAGGGGAAGGAGTTAGGAAATACAAATTGGTAGTTACAAAATAGTCATGGGGATGTAAAGTACAACATCGGGAATATAGTCAATATTAATGCAGTAATTCTGTATGGTGTAAGGTGCGTACTGGAAATGTTGGAGGGATCACTTTGTAAAGAATATGATTGTCTAACCACTATGCTGCATGCTTTAATACAAAATAACATTGAATGTCAACTGTAATTGTAAAATAAAAAAAGAATGTGCATGGAAGGTTTGCAAAGCTGCAGTTTAATGTGGCTGGACTTGCTCTACATGAGGCGGCTCATAGGAGAAAATACTGGAGAGTCATCTGGGATGTGAATAAGCCAGATACTAGAACCAAAAGGAATTGGGGAAAAAAAGGGAAAGGGGACAAAAAGATTTAAAAAAAGGGCAAATGATTCCTTCTGTGATGCGATATTTGCTTTTCTATAGGCAGGTCTTTTATTTTCAATGTTTGTTCACTAGTATAGTTAGAAAAGCCGAATGGCAAAGATGTGTCTCATTTGGGTTTATATTTCCCTGCTATCAGTAAAGAGTTGTAGGATATCGAGAGTGGATGATCATAGGGAAGAGGAAATGAAGGGAACATACAAACTAAAAGGTTTTCAAAGGAAAAAGAAGGTTCTCCTGAAAAAAAAAAAACAACAAGGAACAGATATTCTCTTTAATGGGTACATAGTATTTATTTATTTATTTACAGTTGTCTGCATTTATTAGTTCATAGGATTTATTTTTTAAGCTATGATATAAATTAATAACTTTAGATTAAGAGAGAAACGTCAAGTAATCAAAGTTTTTCTACAAAGACGTTCTACTTTGTTCATCATAATTTTATAGGATATGGTGGCTTTCCTTTCTATACCTTAAGGGTTGATTTGTATATATTATTGTGGTTAAGGGTTTTCTACTGAAAGTCATATACAAGGAAAGAATGCGTATTTATTTGTGTTCAGTTGGTACAAGTCTAGCAGAATATGTCACAGTAAATATATTACTTGGGATACTTGTTTTGTGTTTACTCTTCAGGCATTGAATGGTAAATAACCCAAGCCTCTCTTTGTATGTGAAATGAAGGCCCATGAAGGTAAAGGCATTTATCTGGAGAGGCTAGGGTAGAATCGGAACCCAGGTCGCCTGACCGACGGTCTGGTGCTCCTTCATAACGCACCTGCCTTTCTTATCCCCAGACTCTCAGCATCATTCATTTAACCTAGCGAATATTTCCGAGCATCTATTATGTGTCAGACACTGTGCATGTCACAGTGATGATCTTACAAACTCCAAACACATGCCATTTATTTTACTATAATTTCCCATTTGTGTATGGTGTCTGATCAGATAACAGTGTTTAAGTTTTATCCTGCTCAGAAACCATAGTAATATAAAGTGGGGTTCATTTCTGCCTGGTCAGACTATAAACTGGAATCCTCAAATTAAAGTTTTACTCCATTACATACAGTGTTGGGCAAAAGTAGGTTTACAGTTGTGAGTACACAAGACACAGAGTTAATTCTTGTATTATTATTTGTTAATCCTTGTATTATTTTCCATATGAAGGACTGTAAACCTACTTTTGCTCCCCTCTGTATTTTTAACTAAAATCGTCTAGTATGAAATGGAGCAGGCTGTAAATGAAGAGATATAAATCAACAGCTGTGCTCAGCAACAGGGTTTCTGTCCCACATAATTGAAGCTGTTTTGATAGGAAGAAAAGGCCAGTTTTGTGACTTGGGTGTCCTTTGAGCATTGTGCTAAGTAGCGCTGGCTCTGTGTTTGATTGTGATGACATTCTGTGTTTTCTGACCTCAAGGAGTTTCAGTTCACTGAAATGTTCACTGAATCTTGGGAGACAGTGTTCACTTATAGAATGCATGGATTGTTAACTCAGTAAGTTAGCTATATTAAGTAATAAGTCATGATAATAGGCACTAGACTATAAATATCATGCCGGCAGAAATTGTTATCTCTCCCATTTACCACTTTGGCATCTAGGATGATGTCTGATACAGGGTAGGAGGGCTTAATAAACATTTCTTAAAGGACTAATTGAATAAATCAGAAGCAACTGCCTGTAATAGTAAACTGAAGGCATTCAAAGAAGAGAGGGAGAAGGGGAGGGAGAGAGGAGAGATTGAGGACAAAGACCTAGAATGATCAGAAAGCCCTAAGGCCAGGAAAAGCGGATTAAAATGGTTACCTTGGTGATAGAATCACATTGAATTAAAATTTTTCCTTTTAACATGTTTTTATGTTTTAAAGGTTGTAACACTGGAAGTATTTTATGCTAAAAAATTCATTATTTTTAACAGTACTGGCCCTGAGCAAGAGCTGTAATGTAAGGGTGAGTAGTTGGGGACAAAGAAGAGGAAGGAGAGAATTTCAGGAGGGATTCATGGTAGCGGCTAAATTATAGAAATGGGAAAGGACAAAGT
Organism: Carollia perspicillata; assembly: GCA_004027735.1. Taxonomy (NCBI): domain Eukaryota; kingdom Metazoa; phylum Chordata; class Mammalia; order Chiroptera; family Phyllostomidae; genus Carollia; species Carollia perspicillata. Next base: position 13,887 of record PVKM010028259.1, read on the forward strand.
ATGTTTGGAAGGCTGGCTGGAGGGGAGAGAAGTAAAGATGAGTCAGGCAAACTTCGATGGGCAGTTACTGGACCCGAGTGCACTGCAGGGTTGCTAGAGAGACCCTCTGTGCTGCGGTTTCAGGACCCGAGACAGGTCCTGGTTCTCCACAAGTTCTGTCTACTGACTCATTTCTGAAAAACATAGAGGTGAAGTTTAATAATTGAAATCTCTCATTCTCGTAAAATGAATGTCTCTTTTAGATTTGTCTGCGCAGTATAAGTAACTTCCATTTTAACATGAATGAAGAGTTTGAGAGCAGATGCTGGTATTTATATAGGCCAAGAAAAGAAAGAAAACAGGAAGACATTGCTGGGTAGGATGAAGGTCTGAAAAGGAGGCTGAGAGGTCATGTTCAAATTGCCTTCTTCACAGTAGTTCCGTACGGAGACCTTGTTAGCAGCAAGGGTCAACAGTGGTGGGAAAGGAAGATCTCTTGGAAGGACAACATGAGTTCTTTTTATATTTAGATTCTCCAGAGAGTCACCTGCTTCACTCCTGAATGCAACATCCAGTTCCTCTATTGTTGACTTTGACCTTGCATGGTGCAATGTAAAGAACATAGGCTCTGTGCTCAGGTCTGTCTCTGGCTACAGAGACAACTCTGTTGCTGATGCATTTTATAATAATGGTCAAGCTCTGTAACATCTCTGAGCTCAGTTCCTCCATCTCTAATAAAGGGATAGTCCCCTTCGCTGGTAGGGATGGGTGAAATGATATTACTAGATGTTCCTGACACAGACATTACTATTTTCCTCTTTCCCTCTCAGGTCGGCTTCTATAGACTTACTTCACACTGGAGATTTGTTTTTACTTTCCTGCTTCAGCTAATTGAGAATTCACGATCATTAAAAAAATCATTTACAGGACTAGAGCCCATACAAATGTGCCTTGTAAACAATATGCATTAGCAAATATCAATCACTTCCTGTTCCAACAAATAACAGTCAGAACTATTGTATGACAAAGCATTTTTCCCCTTTGCTAGGCAACAATCCATTATCTTTCACATTTACATTCAGTACAAATAGACTTGCTTCTTATTGCAATCTCTGAATGCTACAAACCGGGATTTATTATCTTTCTGTTCTCTGCACACTGAATTTCTTCAGTATTTTGTAGATGTCTGTTACAGTATAACTTCAGTTGTAGTCTAGCTACAGCCTGTCCTATTGGTGAATTTACTTGCATTGCTGGTGCTTTATTGCTGGCAGGAAGAGTGAGCTCTCCTTGGGGCTGGAGAGCAGGCTGCAGCTAGCCTTGCCTGTGATGTGTAGGTGCTGAATGAAGGACCATCATATGGTCCATTCAGGGTGAGGTAGCCTTAAGTCACCTCAGTCCAGGGTAGTTCCAGTTCCCTTCAGTTTGCAGACCCCGGGACCAGACAGCCTGGTGTGAACTACCACTCTGGTCCCAGAAGCTAGCAGGAAATTTAAAAATGTAAAGCGGATCATGTAATTCCCTTTATTAAATTTTTTCAGGGCTTTCCATCACACTAAGAACAAAATCCAACACCTTGCAATGGCTTACAAAATGCTACTGAATCTGTTGCTGCTTGTTTTCCTGTTGTTGTCCTTCACCATTCTCCCCCTCTCTCACTGGATCTAGTCACTCCGAGCTTCTCTCTGTTCCTGGCATGTGCCAAATTTATTCCACCTGAGGTTGGCACTTCCTGTTGGCTCTGCCTAGAACACTGAATTCATGAGCACCTACTCCCTGTTATTCAATCTCAGTTCAGTGTTGTTTTCCTTCCAGAGCTGTTTCTTCCCCCCAGGCTAACCTACGCTTACCTCTTAACTTGCCAGCAGAACCCGTGTTTTATTTTCTTTACAGCATTGATTGTTTTCTGAAATAGTAATGCCTATGCTTTTAACTTGTTTGTTATCACTGCCCCTCCTGCAGACTGTAAGCTCGATGATAGTAGGGGGCTTCTCTGTGTCGTTGGCTGCTGTGTCGATACTGCCGACAGTGGTGCCTGGCCCACACTCAGGTGCTCAATACACATTTAAATAAGGGATACACGTAGTGTGCTATAGAGTTGTACACTCGAAACCTATATAATTTTATTAACCAACGTCAACCCATGAATGTAATATAATTAAAAATAAATAAATAACTTGTGGAAATAAAGAACATAGGAGTGGAAGAGAGATGAGGTTTGCACTGATTACCATTATATTCATGGATATGCAATGCATATGTTTAATGAACATGTTCATGTTCATGAACATATGCATGTCCCCAGTTATTAATGATTTGTGAGTGGGAGCAATTCACAAATTGTGTAAACAGATTTCAAGTTTGTTTTCCATTTCCCTGAATAGGAACCCTGGCAAATGCTGCAAAATAAGATTGTGAATGTGTGTGTATGTGCTCAGTTTGTAAGTAGCTTAGATCCTACATTTGGTATCCATACCATATTGAACTGCATGGGGCTCCCGGAACATCCTAGGCAAGTGAACTTCAACTAGAGACCCTAAATAAAGTTTTTGTTACTTAAAAGACTCACATTTCTTCCTTCAGATAATTTGGATTTGATGATGATAATAATTTTCTAAACCTTCAAAGTGTATGTCAATAAAAGTATTTTCAAAGACGAATTCTAAATTTATTTTACGAGGTGGGGCTGCCTAAATTTAAACATTAACCCTGGTTGCTGTAGCTCAGTGGATTGAGCACGGGCTGCGAACCAAAGGGTCGCCAGTTCGATTCCCAGTCAGGGCACATGCCTGGGTTGCGGGCCAGGTCCCCAGTGGGGGCCACCTGAGAGGCAACCACACGTTGATGTTTCTCTCTCTCTTTCTCCCTCTCTTCTCCTCTCTAAAAATAAATAAATAAAATCTTTTTTAAAAAGCTGTTATTTAAAAAAATTTTTAAACATTAAGCGTGCCCTGGGTAAGGTATAGACTACTTCTGTCAAAATAACTACCCTGGGCAAAAGTGGATGGCACGATGATTTACTCTGCAAATGGGTGAAGGAAATGAAGGAGCTTGTTTCCAAGGCTGCTGTCACGAAGTTTTAAGGGACAGCAACGAAGGGGCAGGCAGATAGCTACTCTGTCCCCAGTGGAAATCTCATCACAATAGACTCCCGAGATCTCAGCCTTCTTAGCCTCTTTACTTCTGATGGCAGAAATGACCTAACAGAGGCACTTACGTTCTTTCATGGTCAAGGCCTGCAGGAAAGATTAAAATTCTTTATTAGAAGAGAGCAGCGGAAAATCTCATCTGATGCTTGCTCAATGTAGACACAGAGTTGACTTTATTCTGTAGACTTTATAGAGACTAAAGAAAGCGCCATATGTATGGAGACTTGCCATTCCTTTTTGGATGGTTTAATTTAACAAAAATGAGACTGCATTAAAAAAATATCTTCTTAAAATAGATGAAGAACCTGGAATGAGCATTTGATGGAGCATAACATTTGTTGTGACTGATATGTACGCATGTCAGCATCACTGAAAGTCAAACCAAAATACAGAGGATGGTTAGTTCCTCAGGTATGTTTGGATTTTAAATACCTATATGATTATTATTAGTTTTGTCTGTACTGTAAGGGGTAAACATCAATCCTTTTTTTTTTGTTTTCCTGAAATATTGTGATTTTAGTAATGTATTTTAACCTGATACCAGATACTGTCTTTCCAATATATTTAGGTCTGGTGACTCTAAAAGCTACCTAGGGATTAGTTAAACTTTAAATGTTATTCTGCATTAAGAGTTATGGATTGTTGAGTTTCATTTGTATTCCATAGCTTTTTTTAAACCACTGTTATTGAAGTTTTTCCAACCGATTCTTATTCCGTTTCAGAGAATTTATGTTTTCAGAACAAAAGTTAAAAAATGGAACTCACAGACTTAATTTGAAACATACATTAATTTAATGCATTAGGAAAAAATGTAAAAGGCCAGATATTCTGTCTTGACTGTCTGTAACTCAACTTTTTTATACTAAAGGAATCAAAGTTTTCTGTAGTTTTCTTTTATCTCTAATTTTATAAAGCAACTACTTAATGAAGGTTATTTCTGAAGCCTCCTTTTATTCTTAGATAAAGGAGAACTGTTGAACTAACAGATGAACTGTTTAGTTTGGTTATTTGGATGATGGTTTTGATTTGAAGAATCAAAGGCCACAGTGTGTAGAGACAAATCACCATTTCTTTACTTCTTTCTTATCCCCTTATCTCAAAAATGAGTGCCCTTCATAGATAATGGAGCCACAGCTGGAAAATGTCAAATAATACTGTTAATTGCATGTGGTTGATGAATACATATTTGATGGGAAAGGTTATTTGTTTGATTTGGAGTTCTTAAACTGCAAAGGCTCAAAAATAAAGATTCATAGAACCATTCAATTTTTAGATTTAGTCCATAGCTGGCATGTGGACAGCTGTTTGTCCATATTTATTTCCTAACATCTCTGGAAGAGATGCTCCTTGAAAAACAGACTTTGTGTGTGTGTGC
>PVKM010028260.1:0-18276 GCA_004027735.1 Carollia perspicillata
CGGAGCCCACCCCCACCTCCCGAACCAGGGCACCTTTGAACAGCGTGGAGCCGCCGGAAAGCACGATGTTGGCAAACAGTGTGCGGCGGAGGTCCAAGTCAGACTTGTGGATGGCAAAGGCCAGCACCTCGTGGAGTCCCTCGCTCTCATCCCCTATCAGGTCTGGCTGGAACAGCAGCTCGGGAGCCCGGAATCGTGCAGGCCCCACCTTTGGAACACAGGATTGAGACGGACAGTCCTCTTCCCCCTCCAGGTCCCAGCAGCACCACTGCCACCCAGGGCCGGGCCTGGTGACTTACGTCAAGCATGCTGCCATCTGGCAAGGTGTACTGCACCTTCTCTGTCTCCAGAGCCTCATCCTTCTGAGGGTTGATAGACAGGTAGCAGGCTCTCTGCAAGGGGGTGGGGGCAGGGACACACCCTCAGAAGGCTGCAGACTGGGGCACCCACCCCCGGGGTTCCACCTCAAGCCCTGGTCCTGCTCCCCTTCCCCCCCGCCATTTGCCCTCCAGGTCATCTTGACACCCTCCTGCCCTTCGTTACCTCTTTGATGGTCCGAACGACCTCAAACTCGGCTGAGGTGTGAAAGTCAACGCCTTCCTTGCGCAGCAGCAGCCGGAGATAGCGGGAGACGTCGCGGCCAGCAATGTCCACACGCATGATAGAATGCGGCATGGCAAAGCCCTCGTAGATAGGGACGGCATGGGTGACCCCGTCCCCCGAGTCTAAAACCACTCCCGTCGTGCGTCCTGTTGCATACCTGTCAGCAGGTCAGCACCCCTTCACCTCAGCCAGTAAGGCATGGGGACCTCCCACTCTTGAAGGGAACCTAGGGACAACTGCATGATCTGGTCTGAAAAGGGGACATGAGGAACTCCCTAAAGGAATAACCATCAGGGGGCTGTTCCTACAGGGAAGTCAGACACCTGGTCGCCTTGAGCAGGATAGCCCCAGGGAGGATAGGGACTCGGGACCACTCACAGGCTGAGCACGGCCTGCATGGAGATAAACAGGGCCGGCACGTTGAAGGTCTCAAAGAACACCTCTGCTGCCTTTTCCCGGTTCTTACTCGGGTTGAGCGGGGCTTCCGTTAGAAGAACAGGATGCTACAAGAGATGGCAGAGTTGTGTGATGGCACAGACAGTATGCTTGGCTCTAAAAGGATCTTTCCAGACAGCCAACCCCCTCTGCCCCCTGCTCTGAGTACACGTGGTTGTAGCCTGATGTCCTTCTCAAGGGCACTTTCCTGTCACCTGCTGGCAGTTATTATTCCAAAGAGCCAGCTCTCTCTGGAAGTGAAGAGGTGGCAGGCCCTATCAAAATGCAGGAAATATGGGAACCTGACCAATGGAGAGCAGAGCGGGGAGGGCAAAGGGCAAAGCGAGAGGATTCGGAGCTTGTGGGAGGCCTGGCTGCCACACCTCCTCAGAGAAAGTCTGCAGCTGGTCCTTGGAGTAGACGTATTGCCAGATGCGCTCCATGTCATTCCAGTCCCGCACCACGCCGTGCTCCATGGGGTAGCGCAGGGCCAGCAGCCCCCGGTGCTCCTGTGGAGGAGGAGTGGAAAGGCCAGTGTGGCCCTGGGCCCCTCACCCAGACATAGCTTTCTGCCTTCCTAGCTGCCCCTTCAGCTGCCATGAGTGGAACCACCCCTTACTGGGTGTCCCCATGCACTGCGGCAGATCCTGAATTCAGTGTAGCGCAACTGACCGGCAGCCTCTCAGGACCTCAGAGCCCAGCCAGCCTCAACGGGCCAGGGACAAGGGCGGGTGGTGACATGCTTTCTCCCATCATCCAGTCCCTCCTCTTCATCCCCTGACCATGTGTCTCTACACTCAATGCCAGCACGTTCTCTCCTTCTCCCCACATTGCCCAGCTCCCATCTCCATCATTCACGGCCACTGCTCCCATCAGTGGCGGTACAGTCCCCTCCGGTGGTCACCTGTCACCCCACCCCCACTCCTCCCAGCTCCCCAGCCAGCGCTCCTGTCTCCTGCATGCATTTGCCTTCGATGTCACCCGCAGTATGCCCCTTCTTGCTAAGCGCCACATGGCCTCTCTCCCTATTGACTCATCTCCTGAGAGCCCGTTTTGCCCCAACTCACGCCCCAAACCCTGGCACCCCACATTATGTTTCACAGGAGCCTGATCTGCACTTGGTTTTCATTCTCCCAGCCCACGTTTGCTCCTCCTGAGGGCCTCTGCTGGTTGTGTGGCCCCTGGCAAGCCACCCTAGGTGGGGTGCAAGAAGTGGCTCCACAGCTCTCACTGTGACCAGTTATCAAGTCTGGGTAACTCAGACCCTTAAGTCACTTTTTAATCAGTTCTTTCCTCCACAGCTTCCAAGAGACAGGGCGTGAAGTGGTCTAACTGTTCCCCTTCTCCCTGCCCACAGGAGCCAGTGCCTTATTACAGGGCAGAGCTCTTCAGAGCTGAAGCCGGGGGAGTCCAGGGGGCACCTGGCACATGGCTCAGAGATCAGAGTCCCAGGGGCCTCTGCAGTACAGCTCTGCCCCCAGAGGATGCTCCTGGGACTATGAAGACCCCAAACCCAGGAAAATGCAGGTTCCACAGGTGTTACCTCTGCTTTTGGTCCAATGAAGATGTCCCCTTCCAGGGCTCCAGCCATCACCCGCATGTGCTTAGGGCGCCCGACGCTGCGAGGACAGGTAAAGTCAGTGAGGTGGGTGGGGGGCACAGCTCAGCCCAGGAAAACCAAGTCCAGCTCCAGTCGTCAAAAAAGTAACTTACTCCAGAGCAACAGGATGTGGCCGTGAGGGAAAGGTCAGAACCCAGGGATAAGGGATAAGGGATAAGGGACTACAGAGCAGGCCTGAGCAGGACTGAAAGCTCAGTGTCAGAACAGGTGTTCCTCCCAGAGAGATGAGCTTCGGAATGTCAGCCCTCCATGGCCCGTTCCTGGCAGTGGGTCAGCTTCTGCAGCCACAGCGACTCAGCCCACACGCCGGATGTTAGGAGGGCAAGTTGCTGCCACACCTGCAGCTCCAGGGAGGAAGGCCCCGGGAAGCTGGGTAGTGGCTCCCTTTGTGTACCCCTCTCTCATCAGTCGATCCTGCCCCTTCCTACTGCCAGGGCTTCCCAAATAGAGATCCCAAAATCTGACCCAAGTTCCTTGTGCATCTACGGGAATCTTAATTACACCCAAGTGGGGTTCAGAAAGGAAAGCTGGAGCCCTAGTGGGTGTTCCACATGGGCTTGTCTTCAGACCAGGCCCGTGGTCTTGGCACAGCCAGCCAATTCAGGGGCCCCAGGACCCCCCACCCCCAGGCTTAGGCTAATCACTCTAAAGCCTCCAGGATTTGTGAGGTGACGCTGCTGAGGGAAAAGTTCCCAGTGGGCTGGAGTAGCCAAAGGTGTACCCCAGACTTTCTCTAGGTTTCACCTCCTCTGACCCCCGCCACCGCCGGCACCATTCAGGGAAGTACCTTCTGGACTGAAAGGAAATATTTTCTAAAGTCTGAAAATAAATAAGACCCTATGAAAACCTCTCCTAGGAGGAAGAGGTGGCCTTGCACTAACTCCCCACTCTTCCCTCCTCTGAGTTCAGGTCTTTCTCCTGAAAACTTCTCCCTTTTATTTTTGCTGCTGCTACCACGCCCTGTGCCTAGGGGAATGTTGGCAGCTTCTCCTCCCCAGCTCAGTGAGGGACCAAATTCAGACTCCAAAGAGGAGGGCTAAGCCCGGAGCCCTCACAGTGTCAGCCTCACAAATCTAGTGTCTTCCCTACCAGTGGGGGTGAGGTTGGCCTCAAAGACACAGGACCACTGTCCTGGGAAGCACACTTACTAGTTTGGGAAACAGTATTTGGGAATCTGGTCTCCTGCAAAGCCAGCCTTGATCACCCCAGAACCCTGCAAGGAAAAACAATGTTTACCACTTGCATTCACTCCCAAATTAAGGCAGTGCCTTGCCGTGGAGAGTGCAAGCTGCCTACCGATCAAGATGGCTGCAGAGGAGGAAGCTGGGATCTTGCCCAGAGAGGAAAATTGTTCACAAATACACCAGTGGCTCAAAAAAGTGTGTGTGTGGGGGGCAATTTTGCACCCCTTCTCCCCCCCACCAAGTTGACAATGTCTGTAGACTGGGGAGGGGAGGGAGGAAGCTATTGGGACATAGTAGATAGAGGCTAGGGACCTGCTGAACAACCTACAGTGCACAAGCCAGCCTCTCATAGTCAAGAATTACACAGAATGCCAACAGGAGACTGAGAGACCACCGCACACTCCAAGGTTAGCTCCCGGCAAGAGGAATCCATGGCAAAGCTACTCCTGAAAGCTGGCTAGAAGCAACCCCTAAATGTAGCTTTTTTCAACATCCCCTGGTCCCCCTTCTCCCAGTAGACTGTGTCACATATAGGGCCCATGGGAAGACACCAGACAAAGGAGAACTTGTGCTGCCACTGCACCAGCCAGGACCTGGCATCTAGAACCCCTCACCAAGCCCTCTTCACACCAGTCTTCATCAGACACTCTGGGTCTGCAATGCAGGAGTAACCGTCCCCAAGTTATAGAGCAGCCAGAAGCCCAGGGGCACCACGCAGGAGAACCTCTGAACTCACAGGCTTGTGGATTAACCTAAATGAATTGCTGGCTCCCCAGAAGGGAAGTACACTGGTCCTTCCTGTAGCCTGCTGGAGAGTATCCCCCAGCCCAGTTCTAGCCTTCTTATTAAACATCCCTGTTGTGGCTCAGGAAGCCCACATGGGTACTCCAAAATAGAACCACCCAGGGATGACATGTGGAAGTCATGTGGGAGGGAGACAGATCCTTGAAAAGGCAGGGAGTCATTGTCAAAAACTCCAAGGCTCGCCCTGGCCGGGTGGCTCAGCTGGTTGGAGCGTCGGTTCATACACCAGAAAACTGTGAGTTGATTCCCAGTCAGACTGTAGGTTTGAGCCCTGGTTTGGGTGTGTACGGGAGGCAACAGATCGATGTTTCTCTCTAAAATCAGTGAATATGACCTTGGTGAGGATTAAAAAATAATAATAATAAAAACAAATAAACTCCAAGGCTTATACACCAGAGGCAGATACCCAGAGCCATTCATTTTCTTCCTATGACCAGAAATTTCTGAGGACAAATCCTCAGAGGGCAGCTGACAACATGCTGAGCCCCACTGATGTAGGACAAGGCCACGAGGAAGCCAGGCCTCTTTCCTCTGAGGCTTCCAAACAATTATCCTCAACTGGTTATGGGTCCTGGGAAGAGAGGTCCTGAACTCACTCTGTGCTGCCAGCTATAGCATCTCTGCTCTGTACCAGGAGCACTTCAGGAGAGGGCAAAGTAGCCAGGAGAGGGCAAAGTAGCCAAGTGACCAACCAGGTGGTGGCGGATTTGTGGCTGGTACAGTTGAACTTGCATTTTTTTCTAGTCCCAGGAAAAGAGGGCAGTAGGGCCTGTCCACTCTGGAGGTCCTGCCTGGGGGTGTAGCCCTTTGGGAAGGTCCCCAGGCCAACCTTCTCCAAAAAATGAGGCCAGCGTGTGCAAAAGGGTAAATACCATCATCCTTCCTCTACCATGAAGGGCAGACAGAGCCACAGCCTGAAGGACAGGGGTAAAGGGGTTGGGGTCGAGACCTGCCCAGTAACCCCACTCTCAACCAAGCAGGGTCCGGGGTGCGTCCCCGCTCAGGGCAGCCCGCCGTCACTCCTGCTCTCCCCGAGATGTTCATCACCGGCCGGCTGGGGAAGGGTTCGGGCAGGGGCTCCACGGCGCCGGGGGTGGGGGCGGAGGGTCTGGCCCCAAGGCCCGGGCTACAGGGCCAAGCGGAAGCGCGGGATCCGGGCAGGCAGCCCACGGAGGACGAGCCCAGACGGGTGGGGTCCCTCCCGGTGCTGCCGCGTACGACCGGGCGGCGGGGCGCCCGCCTTCCCCCCGGCTGCCGGGCCTCACGTTGTCGATGACCACGGGCTGGTTGGCGATGATGTCGTAGGACTCCATGGCGGGGCCAGGCCGGCCCTGCCCAGCAGGCAGGCCGCAGGAGGGACCAGCGGACCGGCGGGCGGGCTGGCAGACCGGACCACTGAGGCTGCAGACGCGGCGCCACGCCCCTCCCACCGGAGCGCGCAGCCCACAGGGGCCTCTCAGGAGGGCGCGCCCCGCGGCCAATCACCGCTCCCACCTGGGCCGATTGATCGCACACGCCCGGGGCTGGTCGTGAGCAAAGGGGCTGGGTCGCGGGGCGCTGGCCAGCCAATTGCGGTAGCTCAGAAGCCCTGCCAGGCACTTTCAAGTTAGGATGCGCGGTGTGGCGATGACGTCATGGCCTCTGTCTTAAAGGGAACAAGGGTGAAGTCTGGCCGGCTGGAGGTCATCTGTCCAGGAAGATGTCTTCCTGATCCCCAGCACCTCGACACACGCTCCTTCGTGATCACGCAGTCCCCGAGGAGGCCGCGCTGGCTATTTCACCTAAAGCATTTATTGAGCCCTTAGGAGCATCCTTTCTTTTGTAACAATTACAGTTTATTGGTAACTTGGTAGCTGGGGTTTATCCAGCACTTGCTCTGGGGCTTGTGGAGCACTTCTACCCACTTTGTATAGATTATATTAAATTGGGCAATAACTCTACCAGGTAATTGTATTGTTATTCCCATTTTACAGATGTGGACACCGAGAAGCCCGTCCATGGTTATGGAGCTAGCACTTGGGCAGCTTCCAGCTTCGCTGGTGTCAAAGGCTGAGCCATAGTGATTTGCCATCATCCAGAAAAGTGCAGAAATCATAAGCCTACACTCAGTGCATTACTACAATGTGGACACACGTGTAACCATCACTGAGTTTAAAAAACAGCATGACCTGCACTTCAGTAGCCCACCACCCCTCTCAGTCACTGCCCTGTTTTTCCTCCCAGGTGACCACCCTTGTGACATTAACACCACAGGTTAATTTTGCCTATTTCAGAACTTAATGTAAATGGAATCATAGGAATGTATTCATTTGTATCTGGTGTCTATGCATTCATAAAATGGGTCAATGTGCAGTCGTTTAAATTAATAAGGGAGTTCTATATAATCTGATATGAACACATGGGACATATGGTTAAATCAAAGCAAAGAAAGCCAGACACTGCTCAGCATGTTTTCTATGTGAATGGCTTTGAAGAGTCTATCAGGGACCTTTAAGACTCTGTAATACAAGAAAGGGACCATTGGTAGATGTGGGTGAATGATGAGAGAATTCTTGTTACATTGTAAACTTTTGTATTGAATGATTTTAAACTTATGTATCTATTGCTTTTTTTCTCACTTTTTATTGTGCTAAAATGCACGTATAATTTACCACCTTAACCATTTTAAGTGTACGGTTCAGTGGTACTGAAAACATTCGTAATGTTGTGCTATCACCACCACCATCCTTTCAACTTGGAAAACGGAGCTCTGTGCCCGTTTAACTCTGAGTCCCTGTTCCCCTCTCACCAGCCCCTGGCAGCCACCTCTCCACTTTCTGCTTCTACGAACTGACTAAATATTTCGAACCTCTATACCATTTTTCCATAGCAGCAGCACCACTAACGATGCACAGGGCTTCCAGTTTCTTTTTCTCCACATCCTCTCCAACACTTGTTATTATAATTATAATTATAATTATAATTATATATATATATATATATATATTTACAGCAGACATCCTAATTGGTATGAGGTGGTATCTGATATTTCCTTATAGTTTCGGTTTGCATTTCTGTAATGATTCATGATGTTGAGCACCTTTTCATGTGCTTATTGTCCATTCCTCTTCCTTGGAGAGATGTCTATTCAAGTCCTTTGCCCATTTTTGAATTGGTTTATTTTTGTTGTTGTTGTTGTTGTTGATTTTTAGAAGTTCTCTATATATTTTGGACATTAATCCCTTATCAGATATACAATTTGCAAGTATTTTTCCCATTCTGTGGGTTGCCTTTTTACTCTATTAATAGTGTCTTTTTAAAAAAGATTTTATTTGTTTATTTTTAGAGAGAGGGGATGGACTCCCCTCTCCCCCGCCCCTCTGAACCGCCCTCTCCTTTTTCCGCCTGAACAGCACCCTAGCGCTGAGATCCTTTGACTTTTTCAGCCTCAGTAACTTATTTACACCCACTTTACCAAAAAGGATTACTGACTCCCTGGGGAAGGATTCTAGCTGTCAAAAAGGACTCCTCATTGTGGTTAATTGGGCCTAAACTCGTAATCAGAGTTTGGCAGTCTTTACCTGGGGCCTCTCACTCGTGCTGCAGTTTGGGGAAAAGCCACAGAGTGGGCTGCGAAGGCTCCCGCGTCGCGTTCCTGCTGGCCAAGCCAGCCCTTACAAATGAATTCCTGGTATCGTATTTTGACCCATAGGCTGAGACCAGCCCTGTCCAGCTGGAGCTGTGCAGACAGAAGGCATCAGTGCAGGTAAGTTCTCGGCACATATGGAGACCCCAGAGGGTGGGGTCTTCTGGGACTTCCCTGAGAGAAAGACCCCACAAGAAAGAATAATGAGGGAATGCTGAGCCTGATGCCACCTTATCCTGGTTTTGCTGAGGATGTGAGTTTTGTGTTGTTTTGTATGTTCTTTTCGGTTCTGTTTTTACTTTTTAAATGATGTTTTGGAGAAATAAGATGCTGCTGTCATTACCTAATGTTATGAATTGAATTGTGTCCCACCTCCCATCCCTAAATTTAAATGTGGAAGTCCTAACCCTCAGTATTGCAGATTGTGGCTTTATTTGGCATGCCTTTACAGAGGTAATTCAGTCTAAATGAGGTCCTGTTAAGGAGAGGAACTTTGCATACGGAGGGAAGACACCGTGAAGACACGAGGAGAAGATGGCCATCCAGAAGCCAAAGAGAGAGAGATCTCAGAAAGAACCAACCGGGCCGACAGCTTGACCTCGAACTTCTGGCCCCCAGAACTGTAAGACAATAGGTTTTTGCTGTTTCAGCCCCAGCCCACCCACTTTGTGGTACTTTGTTATGGCAGCCCCAGCAAAGGAATACACCTGAGCTACTCAGAATTCAGCTTTATAATTTTTTGCGGAACTTTTTGCCCCCGAAGATCTCCTGCACACAGCGTGTGAATAGCAGGGCTAAAGGGCGGGGCCAGGTGTGTAATTTGTGGGACCCAATGCGAATGAAAATGCAGGGGGAAAATGCAGTTAAAAGTACTAAAATATAAAGATTTTTACTTTGAAAGTAGTTTCAAAGTAAAAATCTTTAATAGGGAAACATAACAGGAAAGCCCTGTGTAGGTAGCTTAGTTGTTTAGAGCATTGTCCCAACATGCTAGGGTTTAGGTTCGATCCCTGGTCTGGGCACATACGAGAATCAAACAATGAATGAGTAAATAAGTGGAACAACAAACCGATCTCTCTTTCTCTCTCAAATCAGTACTAAAAATTTAAAAAATGTAATAGGGGAAATAGTGATACCTGAGGGACATTAACTTGTGCTTTTGTTTATAATATTTTGGGTATTATAATTTTATGTAATACAATAAATAACAATACTTAATGTAATATCTTGATTTATCCTAAGATCGTACAGGCTAGACTGAGTGGAGTTTTTGTCATTTGCAACCTACTGCCTTCAGGCTACAGTGCGGGCGGGATAGAGGAAGGCACTGTACAGCCCCCAGCTCCCCTCCTGTCCTTGTCTAAGGAATCAGGGCCCCCCCTCCTTTCCCCTATAGAACTGCCCTCACCTAGCCTCTGCTGTGACTTCACAGACCATAAGGTTCCACAGTATCCTAGAGTTCAAGGGTGTTCCATCGAGAGATTTGCTTCTAATGGGGCACAGACCATGGCGAGGATGAGAGGAATAGAGAGCCTCTTCTTTGTTCTCTTCTTGGACTTTTGGCATGGTGCAGCACTCCACCACCCTTCCCACCTGATCAAAGGTACCAAAACAAGTGTATCGTTGTGGCAAATAGAGAAGCGGGTGGCTCACCTGGAGCCTAAGTCAGGCAGGAGACGGCGGTCACCTCCTGGCAGTTCCGAAGTGGCGGACACGGGGCTTCTCCCGGCCTCTGCCCTCTTCACGTCCCTGAATCTGCCACAACGATTTCTTGCTCTCAGGAAAAGGGAGTAACTTTAACACTTTTCCTCACTTTGAACCTTCCCCAAAATTCAGAGATCCACAAGAGGGTAGCATACACGCACATTTTAACTTTTCATTATACAAAATTTCGAGTATACATTAGGTTGACAGATCGGTGAGATGAACCTCCGTGTGCTGCCCAGGCCAACCTTCCTCTGCCTGTCCCTTCACACACATACACTGTATCAAACAGCAGCCTGAGATATTTGCATGTGGCATAAAATTCACCCTCAAAAAGTGTATAATCCCACAGTTTTTAGTATAAAGAGTTGGGAATCAACACTATCCAATTTCAGAACACTTCCATCATCCCGAAAAGTAATGTCCCAGTCACTGACTGTCAGTCCCCAACTGCCCTTTCCCAAGGCCCCTGGTGACCACTGTCTCCTCTATAGGTTTGTCTAGCCTGAATCTTTCATATGTGGAATCATGTAATATGTGGTCTTTTGTGATTGGTTTCTTTTATTTAACAAATTTTCAAAATTTTTGTGATTCGACAACATTCCGTTGTATGGGTAGGCCACATTTTGTTAAATGCACTTACCAGTAGATGGGTGTTTGGATTGTCTCCAGCTTTTGACCATCTGACTGCTGCTGTTATGAACACAGCATTCCAAGTGACATCAGAGTTTGCTGCTCTTTTGCTGTTTGCTAAGCTTACTGGCTGGGTACATTCTGAGAAATTCTCTTCGTGTAAAACCCATCAGGTGCGGGGAGAAAGTGGGAGCAATAGACACAATCCTGGTGGTGGGGGAAGAACAGTATTGCTCTCCAAAAATGAAGTAGACCAAGGTCATCAAACAGTGTCGTATGTCACGGAGGGCAGTGAGTACATTGGATAAAGTGCCCAGGCAGTGGGGGTAGCAGGAAAAGAGGAGACAGTAACTACTCTCATCAGGGCACTTTAAAAACAAAAGGGTGTTTGTGGACAGATATTTTACTGCATGGTCTTAATATACTACCATTGTAATGATCATTAATGATTAGTTAATATCTCAGCAAAATAAAATATTTTTCATTTACCAAAAAGACAGTGTACTTGGAAGAAATGTCAATGTCTCTTGAACAAACTTGGTACACTCTCATGAAGAGCTGAGAGCTGCTGTGTGCACACATTCCTCCGTGGCTGTGCATGTGGTCTGCCAGGACACAGGGCGACGGGAGGCACTGTCACTGGATTCGAGTCACAGGGCAGATCCACAGACACTCATGACAGCTCTCAGAGTGCCACTCAGAGTAGGTGGGTGGTGTGGCCTTAACCACCCTTCCTTAGGGGTCGGTTTCTTCTTGGTGGTTTGCCCACTACCCTGGGGACAGAAGAAAGGGCTGGTCGTGACCTTGAATCAAAAACATGTGTCTGGACACTGAGACGTCACAGCCTCCATGAAGAAAGGCCTGACACTGTAGCTCAAAATCTCCACAGGTCGCTAAGGTGCCTTAGCCCAACTGATGCACATCCTTGATGTGGCCACACGAGTGTGAGCAGAAGTCTCGAAATCGGCCCGTGAGGTCCTAGAGGGGATTGCCCACCAGTCCATTTCATTTGCATCTTCATTTTTCCGTTTGCTAATATCAATGTCAGGGGCTTCCTGTGCTCACCAACTGGGGCGGGGGGAGAGCAGGACACAGACCCCCAGTGCGGATCAGGGCAGAGTAGCAGTAGTATTGTTCCCTCTCCTCCAGAACAAGAAAGCACCACGTCTCCAAAGTGGTCGAGATCTCTCCTGTTGGCATCATTCCTTGGACAGGGGAGAGTTTCTCTTCAAAAAACCTGAGGTCTGTCTGTCTGACTGTCTGTCTGCCCCACACTGAGCACTGTGCACAGCCATGAGTCCACAACAGATACAACACTGAGACGTGAGAAGGGGAGGGCACATCGGCAAGTTTTACCTCCCTCCCCCTCCCGTGGTTGGTGCCTTTCCCACCAGTCTCCAGGAGAAAGCCAGATCTATAGAACTTGACTTCCTGAGCTCGCAAGGCACTCCAAGGGTGGGCCAGAAGCCCTTTCCAGCGCTCTTCGCCCTAGAGCAGCCAGCTGCGTGATGCTGCTCTCCACGCACCATGCACGGGCGTATCAATGGAAAATGTTGCATGCAGATCTGATGAGAGATTTACTCACAGCTAAGGTTTATTTTCCCATAGGCTCTTCTCAACAAAAGAGCTTGAAAAATTCTAAATTTGCATCAAGTTCATATAAGCAAGAAGAATATTTGGCTAAACTCTTTGGTAAGTTCCTTCCCCATGTGCCACTGTCAGGCTGTATTTGAGCATCTTGTGCTTGTCCCTGGTCGTCCCCCAGAAACCTGCTCCTGCAGCTCGGCGGGAAGGAAGGTGCTCTACATGGAGCTAGAACCCATCTCCTTGGCTGTGTTGAGTCCTGGGCTGTCCTGTTGTGACATGGACCTGTCTTGACCAGTTCTTCTCTAAGGCACAAGGGGTGTCCTGTGAGGCCCTGGTGGGGCCATCATCAGTCTGCAGCTTCATAGCTGCCTCAAGGACTTCGTATGATCTTGTAGTTCATTGGGCTATGGTCTCCTGGTGGCTATTCTCGAGTTCCTTGCACGTCGCATACAGACCCACCAGGGCTGCTGTGACCATGGTGAGCACCAGAGTGTTGGTGAATGCAGTTCATTGACACCTGACGCTTGGAGACAGGACTGACCTTTGGGGTCTCAGCAAATGTCATGGCCAACATGTCCCAGCCTCAGCCTCAGCCAGCAGGGCCTACTCCCTGCTCCTGAAGTCTGCCCAGTCCAGTGCCTGTCTCCTGGCTGCCTGAGGCTGAGCTGGTTTTCCTTCCCCTCTTGCTTGTTGGTCTGTGTGGTTGTGTCCACGTGTCTGGTCACGTCTTGTGTGTCAGCCTCTGTGCCTTGTGTCAGGATGGTTCAAGGGTTCGGACTAGGCAGCAGGCCCCATCCCCTTGACCCTCCAGCTCCTAGTGCAATTCTGAGCAGAGCCAGGGCTCCATACAGGCTTTGCCTCAGAATGACCACAGTCTTCTATTCTGTCCAATCTATGTGGGTGTTGTGATTTTGGGGGTCTTATGCTTGGGCCCTCCATATAATAATGTGCCATCAATAACCAGGGGCCAAGATTACCTCAGTGAGGGACACCCAGGTGTTGCCATATTCACTGTGCCAGTTAAGAGTGCAGTAGGCCCTGGTCAGGTAGCTCAGTTGGTTAAAGTGTGGTACTGTACACCAAAAGGTTGCAGGTTTGATTCCCAGTCCAGGGACATACAATTATCAACCAATGAATGCATAAATAAATGGAACAACAAGTCAATGTCTTTCTCTCTCTCTACCCTCTTCTCCTCTAAAACTACTTTTAAAAAATTACAAAAAAGATTAATAATGCTCTAGGCTGCAATTACCAGAAGACCTGAGGTTAGTGGCTTTAACAGAGTGGTTTATTTTCCTTCTGTCACAAGTAGCCTGAGGGAGGCCGCCTGTGTTCTAGGGCGGTGTGCAGTGACTGCAGGCCAGGGTGTGCTTCTCTGAGTTCAGCAGGGCCTTCCCTGCTGCTTATGTCTCTTGCTCACGAGATGGCTCCTGCAGCTCCGGACATCACATCCACTTTCAAGGCAGCAGGTAAAGGGACTGGGGCAGTGCAGCCCTAGCATGCCTTTCTCTTCCATGTGGAGGGGCATGATTCTTCAAGGGTCAGTGGAGGCTTCAGAGCCCCTTTGAAGCCCCATATCATTCCCCTGGCTGCCTGGGCTGTGGGGCGGGGTAGAAAGGACGCGTCTTCCCAAGGGCTGGCTCCCGAGGCTCTGAGCACAGGCAGGCACGGGGGGAGGAAGCCTGGCTGGATGGAATGCCGCGGAGTCCATGGCACATAGTCCCGTTTTCACATGGTAATTACATCCTAGTTTCCTTCGTGCTTTGTCTTTTTTCTTCCCCACCCACGTATTAATGCACTTGCGCCAGGTCCGAAGAGCAGGAAACAGGCGACATCACTAGCCGATCTGGGGGTCATCGTCACAGATCAGATGAAGAGCGGCCGTCTCCAGACATTTAGCCTTTAGCACATCGGCACACTGGCTCTGTGCTAAGTGGTTTCCTACACATCATTTTATTCAATTTTCACAAAAGTTCTGAGTGAAATAATCGTGTTCTCATTCTATCCACGAGTCTCTGGAGATCAGGAGGTGGAGTTAATTGCCCAAGGTCTCACTTTGGTAGACGGCAAAGTCAGGACTTGGTCTAGGCTTGTCTGTCACAAAAGCAGGGCTCTCCCTGCGAGGAGCTTCTTGGCAGAGGCAATAAGCCCCCACGGAAGAGAACGATGCGTGTCTCACAGAAACAGGACAGAGGTCTGTTCCCAGAGAGGGACAGCGTGGGGACCGTCTCAGAGGTGAGGAGAGTGACAGCGGGAGCAAGGAGAAAAACTATGGCAAAAAACAGCATGAGATTTGGAGCAAAATGTCTGTAGTGGGTCTGTCACGTTTCCTGTCTGGGATACCTAGTGAAATCACAACTTTTCAGAAGTGATGTTGATAGACGGAGTTCCTTGCTCAAGACAAGGCATTTTAGAATGACAATAAATATTCAGTAAATGGTACCCAGCAAGATCGCTGGAGTTGATTCCAGGCTTCTGCACAGTTTTGCGTTTCCCCCGAGTCACTTGTCTACATCAGTACCCCTTAGAGATTCGCTCATATGGTTTCCTGCAGGAAGAACCAGGACAAAAATACTTGTTTTGTTTTTTTAAACATCATAATTAATTTAGAATCTTCATCTTTTCTTTGCAAACATTATTTTCGAGTCAATTCCTTGTTGTATTTGGGGCTATTTCTACCTTTAGTCTGCCTGGTACTCATTCTCCTCGTCTCTGTGCGGAAATGACCATAAGATACCTCACGACAATACCTGTGCGCTCACTAGGCCCGGTGTCCCAGGACGGAGGAGTCCGGGTGTGATAGGTAGTAGGTGCTCAGTAATATTTGCTGAAGGAGTGAACGTGGATGAATGGATGGTACCTTCTGTGGAGCGATAATAATGACTATTATAAGGATAAAATTAAAATATACTGAGCACTTACCCTGTGCCAGACAGAGCAGTTTTTCAACTGCACGGTTTTATTCCCCACAGCAGTCCCATGTTGCAGCATTGTGACTGTGCCCCCATCTTCCACGTGGGGCACCGAGGTCGAGTGACTTTCCTCAGGTCAAGGTGCTAGTGTGTGAACCTGGGATGCCTGTAGGAGACACCAGTTATGTTCGCGTGATGTGCCCGTTTTAAGGACACACTGTACCCCTTCCTTAGCAACAGTGAGCATTGAAAAGACTAAAAGGGCTGGATATGAAGAGCGGTGAGGGAATTACCCTCCTGAGAAGTGAAGTGTCCTGTGAACAGTGAGCCCAGGTCTGCGAAGGGACGCTCGGCCTCGTTAACGGGGACCGATGAGTGGCTGTTCACACAGAATCAAAGGCTCGTTCCAGGGTCAGCGTCTCCTAAGCCTATTTAAAAGAACACAGAGAGTCATGAAGATGTAGGACTTCAACTTTCCCTTGGGCACAAAGCCAACTTTGCTGGGTCCTGGGCTCATCTGGGATAAAGGTGCCCGGCCCAGGACGTGCCTGGGGATTTAGACCAAGTCTGCATCTTGTCAACCGCAGGAACTAGGCAGTGCTTGCTCGTGGCGGGGGCTGCTGCTGTCCCAGTCAGTGGTTTTCTAAAGTTGAAGTGAAGTTTGGAAATCGACTGCATTTAGCAAAACTTGATGATAATGCTTATTTTCTTCACACAAAAATAATTCGACAAGCGATCAAAATCACAGCCCATTACATGTGGAAAACATCCTTCAAACTCTCTGAAGGACCATAGGTAAATGGAAACGTATGACCTTATGGATGATAAGTGTGGACAGTGTTTTACGTTTTGGTTGTGCAGAGACGAGGAAAGTATCACTTTGTGTTCAAGTTATAAGTCCACTTTTTTAGAGCTCCATGAACAAGTAAGGCAAACCCAGCCCTCCTGTGGACTGACTTTATGTTATCCAGAGTTCTCTGTCTGCGGTGGTAAACCTCTCAACTTTGACTTGACAAGCTGGCATTTCAAAGTGAGTCATATTGTGCTGGGAGTCTTTTGTCCAGGCCAGGTTGAATAAGGAACACATTTCTCTCTTTCTGGAGAAATAACTAAGATCTCACGAGCTGTTATCACCACCTGGCGCGCCTCCACAACAACCTTAACCAAATTGTCTCACTTTAGGCACGAGGCACGCAGAGATCTCCCATCCAGGACTGGGGGCTCCAGCCCGGCCCGGGAGGGTGCTCCGGGCACAGCCTCACTACTTTTCACCCCTCCCCATTCTCCTTGTGACAGCCCTGCTTTCCAACTGTAAACACACTGAGCAGATGCAGCTGGAGCTCCTACCCACTGGTTCTAGTTCGCTCCTGGAACGTCTCAGAGACTCTCTCAGCCCCCTTCCAGGACCAGTCCTGTATTAGGCAAAGACAGCTTTCTGGCTGTCCGGTTTTCTCCACTAAACTCACTCAGGCTCTCTGACAGGTCCTGTATGCAAACGAGCCAAAGATGGCCATTGGCAGAGTTGGCATGCAAGTATTTTTGATTTTCAAGCCTGTCTCTTTCTCCTAATCCTTTCTGCAGTTTCTCTACCAGTAAATGAGTATTTCAGTCTAGTTCATGTTCCTGTCCTGTGTTTGCAGCTCCAGAAACACTATTTATAGTACTCCGTGGTTTATAAATTGTTTTCCTGAACATCACGCCGCCTGTGAGGTAGGCTGCAGTATCTCTGTCTCGTGCGGGTGGAGCCCTAGGCCAGCGAGCCCAGGGACCGGCTGGAGGGCTCTCCCCAGGCTCCTCCAGCTGTGGCCCTCGGCCAGCAGCATCGGTGCTGTGTCCTTAGGCCTTCCCAGACCTACTGATCATACACTCTGGGATGGGGCCCAGTGACCTGTGCAGATATTTAAAAATTATGAAAATTAAAAATAATTTTTCAATTGCAGTTGACATACAATAGTGATCTGTGCTTTGACAAGGCCTCCTGGTGGTTCTGACAGACACTCGAGTGTGCAAACCGCTGCCTCAGTCTACCTGGGGGTCACCAATGAATTTGTCAGGTTAAACAATAGACAAAAACAAAACTTTGATGTACTTTTGGACTCTTCTCCAAAATCCTCCCTAACTTTTCACTTTGACTTGAGAGGAAGTTACTTTCATGCTAAAACCAGAACTAATCACAGACCAGTGGTTGTTTTTAGATGGACACATTTTGCCTTTTGTCTCTTGCAGGTCACGTGTCAGAGGAGGAGAGAAATAAGGAGCCCTCTCTGCTCAGCAGGGCTGCAAGCAAGCAGTTAACCTCTGTAGACAAAGAAGCACTTAAAGAAGCAGTCAAGCCAGGTAATAATCTATGCAGCGTAGACCTGTTTGCCTTTCATGGCATTTAAAGGAATAGATGTCAACACACCTTTAAATCACCCACAAAAGAATACAACCTGCAGTTAAAATTATGAATAAAAGTAATTCCAGTAATTCGAGCCCCTTTTCAAAAAGATGCTCCCTTTATGTTTTTTGTGCAGCCAGGGCCACTAGCGACATGGGCACCATCTTGGGAGCCCTGCCAGGACTGGGCACTGAGACTTTCCGAGACGGGAAGGACTAGGTGCCAAATATGAACCTAATCCCTGGTCACCAATTTTGGATTGCCTGAGCCTGAGCCCATTCAGTGTGGGTAGGAACTTGCCCATCAAGACAACATGCTGGTACCCAGACCAGTATACTCCCCTCCATGTAGCCACCCACTAACAAAACTATACCTGGCTGTCCCTTCCTAACTCTGAGAGGTCCAATGCTAAATCATTCCAACAGAGCCCTTACAGTTCCCCGATGCTGCTGCGTCCTGGTGTGGTGGAGATGCAAGCAGGAAGCTGAGCAGGCCCCATGTTCCCTCCATAAGCCATGAAGACCCTTGGCCAGCACCTCCTGTCAGCATCCCTAGGCTCCCAGCTTTCATGCCAAGCCATTTGATTCCTGTCGTTGAACCTCCATGTCTTATTTCCCTGAATCCTTTCTCTTTTTTGGCCACACTACAAATAGTGTTCCCGATGTCAGCAGGGTCTACTTCTTTGAGGTCTAACTAAGATTGCCTTGTACTCCCAAGCCCACACTCGCCATTCTCAAGATTTCTGCAAGTCCCCAGACTGCCAGAGAGCTCAGGGTTGTCTCAGGATC
>PVKM010028261.1:0-18338 GCA_004027735.1 Carollia perspicillata
CAGGGGAGGATTAAAAAAAAAAGATTTGGGTTTGGAGGAGGAAGAGCAAGGCTTAATTAAATCCTGGAGGTTCCAGTGTTTTGAGGCTGACTAGAACATGAGGAACCAGCAAAGGAGACAGAACAAGGGACGCCGAGACAAAAGGAGGATGGATCTGGCGGAGTCCCAGACGCCCGCTGAAGAATGAATTAGCGGCTCTTGGGATTCAGCAGTGTGGGGGTCCCGGTGACTGGATTCAGCAGAGCGGATTCAAGAGAGAGTTAGGAAACAGAAAGTAACAATGACCACAGGAAAAATATTTAAACACGAGAAAGAGTGGGGAGCGCTGCTGGTGGGGGAAGCGTGAGCGTAAACAGTGTTTCACATGAGCCCAGAGACCAGGAACGGGGCCAGGACGTGGGGGAGGCTGTGTTTCGAGGACACTCACATGTGTGGGGTATCTTGGCCGCCCTCCAGTAGCGATAACAATGTGCTCAGCTGAAAGCAGAGTCTGAGAAGAAACCGAGAAAGCCACAGTCAAACAGGTGCATCGTGGTCACCCGCGCAGAGGACTTGATGCCAGCAGGTACTCCAGGGCAGACAGCGTGGACCCTATGGAGCAGGGAGGCCACCAAGGGTCCAGGGGACAGGCTGAAGAGAGCAGGGGAATGTCCTAACTCCAAGCACTTCATAGTTTACAAAGTACCCAGCAGGTGTCTGGTTGCCTGCAATCCCCACTGAACCCTGCGAGGGAGTGATGGCCCACCCTGCCGCCCCGTTGCCCACTGCACCCCGTGGCGGGCAGTCTGGTGCAACGTGAGTCACTCGTGATCCGTTTCTTCCCTCATAAAGGACCATGAGCAGCCTGGGAGGACCCGGTCTCAGGGATTCGGCAGCACCTGTACTGAGAACAGCACCGAGGTCCACAGACAGGTCTGGACTCACCTCTTTCCCACCTTTCGTGACACCTCTGACCACGTGCTCATTAACAAAGCTGGCCTTCAGATTAAAGTACTTGACTTTTCTGCAAAACAAATAAGATTTTCAAACATTTCCTATGCAAATTCAGCATGCCTGACAGGATGAAATAGGGAGCGCAGTTCAGACTGCTAAAATGTGAGCGCGGGCCCACAGCGCACCCCCCCTCACCCACGGTTCAGGTGGGGAAGGGAACAGCACTGGGGGGCATGGCGGGGGCAGCCTACCATCTGCCCTGGGGGTGCCCCGGGACGTGGTGACCACTGATGCCAGGCAAGGATGGAAGCCAGGTCAGTGCAATCCTGAGAGCTCAAGTCCAGCCCTGGAGTGTGCTGACAGAAGTGGCTGGGCCTCCCCTGGGGTCAGTCCTTGTCACCTAGGAACCCTCCAACAGGAAGAGGCTCCCACGTGCACCCAGTTACCCCCAAACACCCAAACCACCCATTTCCCTCTGGCAAGGGAGAGTGTGCAGAAGGCAGGCATGGCCCCCAGTCCTCGGGGAACCGAGAGGCCGGGGGGAGGGTCCAACGGGAGCTGAAGGGTGGCCGGGTGCTGAGCGTGCAGAAGCACCCGCCCCTCCCGATTGCAAGGGCTGTGCCGTAGGGGCGGCTCTCGGTGGCTTTGGTACACCTTTAGCGCCACCCTGACCTAGCCATCTCCCCAGTGGCACTCCCTGTGCCTCCATGTGCCACAGAAAGCCCCTGCAGAAGCCCTCACTCACCCCGAAACCCATCAACAGCTGCGGGACACAGACACACAACTTCGCACCAGCCTCCTTCTGTGGGCCACTCTAGAGCCGGCCCGGGGTCTGGCCTGCTCGGTGCCCCTCAGGGTCAAACTGAAGAAAAATGGCAGAGCCTGATGCCTCCAGAAAACTGCACTGGGGGACACTGAGCCCATTCTTACACGATGTGGCTTAGCTCCCTGGGGGACCACTGGGGCGGCCGGGGCAGCAGCATCCAGGCTCAGCTTCTTAGGTTAGAGGGCACAAAACGGCCCAGGAAGACCCCTTGGGACCAGGCTAAGGGTGCTCAGAAGGGGGCCGCCAGACCTCTGAGGGGGACCACTGTCCCCTCCATGACCCACACGGGCACAGGGCAGAACTGGACGAGGAGCAAAGCTTAGCCCAAGCTGAGTGGAGATGCAGGCACCTCTCCTGGCAGCCACTGGCGGGGAGGATGTTCTGTGGGAGGAGGCATCAGCACTGGAGCTGCAGACCCGAAGGGCTGCCCGGGCCGGGCGCTCTCAGGCCGGAGCGATTGCGTCACACGTTTGCTCCAGCACGCAACACCGGCCCCTCTGCCATGCCCAGGGGGCCACAAGCGAGTGACAAAGCATGAGGTCCACAGTGCAGAAGGCATGAGATGAGGAGTGGGGTTCACAGTGTGGAACTGTGGGGTGGGAGGTAAGGAGTGGGGTTCACCGGGCAGTGCCTGGCTCCCGTTTGCACCAGCTAGGGGGGCTCACTTGGCTCCCCCCACATAGCTGTGGTCGGCCACCCAGGGAGGGGCCTGTCCAGTTGGATGGCCCTCTCCATGCCCCCATCTAGCCTGCGTGCCCTCAGCCCCAAGCACCCCTGCTCCTTGGCATGCCCCAGTCCTGGTCTCCCCTAACCTGCCCCTCCTGTTTTGCTGCTCTAGGCTCTGCTGGTGCCACATTACAGGGTAGCCTCCACTCCCAGGGCACTCGCCTGTCAGCTGCTTGTCTGTATGCTCTCTCCTAGGGGCAGCAGGGCCTCTCGCCTTATTGCTGCCGAGCCCCGCATGGGTAAGGGCTTGTCAAGGGCTTGTATGAAACAACCCAGAGGAGGACAGGGGACTGGGCGGGGCTTCGGTACCTGTCCTGCAGCTGGACCCGGTGGCCCCAGTTCAGGGACTTCACGTGATTTTGAACGGCCTCTGCCATCTTCCTCCTGTTGTTGCGCAGAACAAAACATTAAAGCCGCTGCAGAGGTGGCAGCTGTAGATTCCTGCACAGACTGTCAGATGCAAAGTGTCTGTTCACAGGACACTAGGAAATGAAGGTGTTTCTCAAAGTGGTAAAACATGGTGTCCTACCCTGGCTGGTGTAGCTCAGTGCATTGAGCACGGGCCTGTGAAGCAAAGGGTCGCTGGTTCGATTCCCAGTCAGGGCACATGCCTGGGTTGCAGGCCAGTTCCCAGTAGGGGACACATGAGAGGCAACCACACATTGATGTTTCTCTCCCGCTCTATCTCTTTCCCTTCCCCTCTCTCTACAAATAAATAAATAATAATTTAAAAAACCCATGACATCCCTTCCCATGGCCGCCACCCCTGGCCTAGGCTTGGGGCTGTAGACCTTTAGACTCAGGGGAAACAGGACTTTGGGCCACAGTGGCCTGGACACAGCGGCAGCCCTGCGTCCAGGTCATCTGGGAACTGCGAAGGGGCCTGTGTGTGGCTCTGAGTGAACTACATGCCACCTGCTAAAGTTGAAACAGCTCCCACCCAGAACCACTGGCCTCTGGGTGAGGTCATTCTCTGTGGGGGTGTCCTGAGCACTGTTGGACCTGTAGCAGCATCCCAGAGTGCTACCCAGAAGATATAGCCACACACGGCTCGCCCCACCCTGTGGTGATAACCAAACATGTCTCCATACCTCGCACCAGGCGTGAAACCCCACCGGACAGCACGCTCCCCTGAGGGTGAGCGATGAATAAGCCCCGCCTCCCCCGTGAGTAGCAGAAAAGCACTGGAACGGCCGGGCTCCTCACCAGTCATGTGGGGCCTGCTGGGCCACTTCCCAGCCGTAGTGGGGGGCGTCTCGGATCAGGCCCCCCAGCAGCGCAGCCTGGTGCATTAGCTTCTTGGGGATGCAACCAACATTCACACAGGTGCCGCCAAGGCCCCACTTGGTGCCTGGTATGTTGAGAAGAGCACATTTAGATTTATATTCAGGTGACTCTGGAGGCTTTCCTAATCTTCTACAGTTTAGAATTCCTTTAACTCGTGCTTGTGACTCAAAGATGGCCCAGGTGACCTTGCCGTACGGACCTTGCCATGTTCAGAGTTGTTTCTAAATAAGAACGAGGAACTTTAAAGTAATGGCAGCTTACGGGAGAAACAGGACACTCTCTGGAGACCCTGGAAAGCAGTGGCGACTGGCTCTGGGCCCAGCCACCCGCGGGACCACGCACCGCCCTCCCCCATCCCTTTCCGCAGGACGCACAGCTCCAGTCAGGGCCGCCTACCTCGGGGGGAAGGCTCCACGTAGTCTACCACGGCCACCTTCTTTCCCAGCTGAGCGGCTGGAATGACAAGAGGAGAGGGCAGGTGGGCACAGCTGGGAGCTGGTTTGGGGCTGGGGACCTCAGGGGCCCACGTGACCCAGAAGAGGGTGGGAGAGGACCAGGGCCAGTGGTGCCCACCAGCTATGCACCCCGGGTTCCCCCCACCTCCTGCCACCCAGCTCTGCTGCCCAGAGGTGGGAACCCTCTGCTGGGCCCAGCTCTCCCTTGCCTCCCGCCCTGCCTGGTGCTAGGTCTAGAAATTCAGCAGGAGCCCAGTGCCCACTCGAGCCCAGTGCCTACCTTAAACATGCTAGGAGGCATCAAAGGAGTGTTCACTCGCCAGGAGAGGCCCTGGACTTGCCAGGCCCTCCTAGTGGACTTGCTACCTCCTCTCCTCCCTGCCAGACACCACCACAGGGGGCGTCCGCCCAAGGTCTACCCTCATCAGGGCCCCCTGGCTGGGCCTTTGCTATCTCCCTGTCAGAATGAGGGCACCAAAGCTCAGGAGAAGTGAAACAGCAGGGCCGGATCCAGCCCCCAGAGCAGAGGCACGACCCAGGTTGCAAACCACCGCCCTCGCTGGAGCCCCCTGGCCTCCCCGCTGGCTGTCAGCAGGTTCCCCTGAGCCACGAGTCCCAGGTTCTGGGGCCAAACCTGACACCAGTTAGCCAGAGCTAACCAGAGGGATTCCCCCAGGCACTGCTTCAGCCAACCTGAGGCCCTTGGACTTGGCTGCCTCAGAGGGCACACCTGACTTAAATGTCATGAACCCACGGTGTTCCAAATGCTATGGAGCATACTCCATTCGTGGATGCCAGTTAGAACAAGGCTTTAGAAAACTTCACTGAAAACTCCATTTGGCTCAAGTAATTAATGATGGGATTCTGATGGCAGATTTAAAAGCTCTGGCAAGGAGACTCATCAAGCATACCCATGGCCAACTCCCACGTTTGCCCGTGATGGAGCAACAGGGACCAGATGTTCCCTCTCACTTGAAACCACCAAAAATCCAGGCAAAATGCATGATACAATGGGTTTCAGGACACTGGATATTGGTAAACAAAGGACAGCACTCTCCAAGAGACAGGAAAGGAACAAGGTGAGCCCCATGGCTGGACTGTCTCCAGGACGCAGCACGGGACAGAGTCCAGCACAGTCCGGCAGTCTCCCGGGCTGAGGAGAGGGGCTCAAAGTCGGGGGAGACCGAGGTGGCCAGAGTTCCTGGGACAAAAGACCAGAGAGGAGAGAGCTGCCCAGAGACCCTGGGTGTCCAATCAGCGCATGTGTGTGAGGAAACTCCCCAAGGCTGGGAAAGAACCATCCAGAAGGATCAGAGGGCACGGTGTTCACATAGGGCCGGGAACCGTGCCTGTTCCCAGCAGCCAGACTGGAGAAAACAGCTCCAGCCCAGGATAAACACAAGCGAGGGTCATGCCTCAGGTTGAGGAGAATGAGCCCTAGACCGTGCACGGCTCCACTAATCTTTCACGGAGGACCCAAAAAGACCAAACTGTTTTCTAGCTGCAGAACATGCTGGAAAATAATTCTAGGAATACAAAATTATCTAGAGTCCAACAAGGGTTGGTTCCAAGTATTTGGGATGCAAACAAAAATTATCGGGTGTGCAAAGAAGTGGTCAACTACAAGCCCGAAAGAGAAAATAGTGGAGAGAGCAGACGCCGATGTCGGAGTCTGAGAGGAACAGCAAAGCAGGCGCCGCAGCCGTGTTCCCAGGTGTAGAAAGTTGGGGGGCAGCATGGACGATATAAAAAAGGACCCGGGTCAGATCTGTAGAGATTGAAGTACAACACAAGGGGTGAAAAGGATGCCGCGCGGGTTTAATAACAGATGAGACACTGCAGAACCGTTTATTAGTGAATTTGAAAACCTAGGGATGGAGACTGCCCAAAAGTGAAAAGAGCACCATGGGCCGCAGCGCAACTTCAAGCAGCCCAACACATGTGCAATGGAAGGCTCCAGAAGGGAGGGGCCCAGGGCTGGGTGGGAAACTTTCCCAAGGAAACGATGGTTAAACATTCTCGTGGCTTGATGCAAATATAAATCCTCAGATCCAGGAAGCAGAAAAGCGGTTAAGAACTACACCAAGGCACACCATCATTAAAAAGCTCAAAACCGATAAAAAGAAAAATGTCCCGAACAACCTACCAGAGAAGAGACACACCAAAGAGCGACAAAGATAAAGACGAAGGAAGATTTGTCATCAGAAACAGTGTAAGCAAGAAGACAGAAGAGCAACATCTTTAAAGTAGTAAAAGGAAAAAAAAAAAACTGTCTACCTCAGATTCTATACCCAGAGAAAATATCTTTAAAAAAATGGAGGCAGCCCTGGCTGGTGTGGCTCAGTGGACTGAGCACCGGCCTGTGAACCAAAGGGTTGCTGGTTTGATTCCCAGTCAGGGCACATGCCTGGGTTGCAGGCCAGGTCCCCAGTAGGGGGCATGCGAGAGGCAACCACACATTGATGTTTCTCTCCCTTCCTGTCCCTCTAAAAATAAATAAGTAAATAAGTAAATAAATAAATGATCTTTTTGAGGGGGGGAAACAAAGGTAAAATAAAGATATCCTCAGACATACAAAAGCTGAAAGAACTCATTACCCATAGTGCCACATTACAAAAAATGTTCGTGGACACCGACCTTAGGGGAAAAGAAAAATGATGCCAGATGGTAACTGTTTAAAGAAAACTAAGAGCAATGTGTCGTGGCATTCAGAACATGAAAATGAAAGTAAAATGTATGAGGGCAGAGAATAAAGGCTGAGAGGAGAGAAACGGAGGCGTGCTATTGTCAGGTCCCCGCAGGACATGCAAAGTGGAAGAATGCCACGTGGAGGTGGCCTGTGACCAGTTAAAGATGTTCACACCTCACATCACATTTGTGTATTAACTCAAAATGGACTAAAAACCTAAGGGTAAGAGCTGAAACTGTGAAATTCTTAGAAGAAAGCACAGGCACAAATCTTTGTGACTGTGGATTAGGCAACTGTGTCTTAGATATGACACCAGAAGTATAATCAACAAAAGAAACAATAGATAAGCTGGCCTTCATGACAATTAAAAACTTATGCTGTAAAGAACACCATCGAGAAAGTGAAAACATAAGCCACAGAATAGGAGAAAGTATTTGCAAATCATATATTTGAAAAGGGTCTAGTATCCAGAATGGCGTCGATGTCACCTGGCAGCCAAGGAGAGTGGCCTGGAATGCGCATGTGTGAACAATGAGGGCTTCACTGTACTGGTCAGTGGGGGCAGTAGATGCTGCTGAGTGAGCGTGTGTGCTGTGAGACCATAGCATTCAAAATGACTGAGCGAGTAGAGCGATGGGTCTGCATCAAATTTTGCATTAAGCTTGAACATTCCTCGGAGGAAACTATCTGTCTGATTCAGAAGGTCGCAGCTATGGGCAGCTGGTGATTGGCAGCTTCATCACATCACGACAACATGCCCGCTCATGCATCGCATCTTGTGTGGAGTGTTTTGCGAAACGTTAAATCACCCAGGTGACTCAGCCCCGCTACAGCCCAGATTTGGCACCCTGTGACTTCTGGCTTTTCACAAAACTAAAATCACCTGTGAAAGGGAAGAGCTTTCAGACCGTCAATGAGGTTCAGGAAAATACGATGGAGCAGCTGATGGCGACTGGGAGAACTGTGAGGTCCCAAGGTGCCTACTTTGAAGGGGATTGAGGCGTCATTATCCTATGTACAACGTGTCTTGTATCTTTTATCTTCTTCAATAAATGTCTTTGTTTTTCACATTATTTGGCTGGATACCTTCTGGAGAGACCTCACATATTGTTAAAAATCTCTTATAACTCAGTAATTAAAAGACAACTTTTAAAAGGGCAAGCGCTCTGAACTGATATTTCTCCACAGATATACAAACAGCTAATGAACACACAAAAAGATTCAAGTTAACCACAATGAGATACCATTTGATACCTACATAGAATGGGCTGTAACTTTTTAAAAAGGCAGATAACAAGTGCTGGTGGCGCCATAGAGCCATAGAGAAATTCAAACTCTCGTAATTGCTGGCGGGAACATAAACTGACACGGCCACTTTGGAAAACAGACTGGTGTTTCTTAAAAAATCCAGAGTGACCATGCCACCCAGCAATTCCACGCCTAGGCATCTGCCCAAGAGAAATGAAGCCATGTCCGGGGAAAAGCTTTTACACGAGTGTTCAGAGCAGCGGCCAGAAAGCGGAAACAATCCAAAGGCCCATCAGTGGACACGTGGGTGAACAGCATGTGGTCTCCACACACAGTGAGATCCTACTCAGCAACGGGAAGCAATGGGGTACCAGCACATCTACGTGTATGGACGGGCGCACGCTGGAAGCACCGTGCGAGGTGGCACAAGGCCGTATGTTCACAGGTTTCACAGGAAACCTGTGGACAAACCCACAGAGAGAGAGGAGAGCGGCGGCTGCCAGGGCCCGAGGGCGCGAAGGAGGTGTGGGGGTGCCGAGGACGCTCCGAAACGCACTGGGGCGGCGGCGGCGGCACAACTCTATGAATGTGCCGAGAACCACTGAATCATTTACTCAAGTGAGGAAACGGTGCGGCGCGTGACTTCTATCTTAATAAAACTGTTATAAAAATATGAAATAGGGATACCTCTGACAAGATGTGAAAGACTTGTACATCGAAAAATGACAAAATATTGCTGAAAGAACGGGAAAATAAAAACCTGAATAAGAGACATACCACGTGCCCTGGCTGTTCCACTTCTAAGCATTTACCCAAAAGAATTTGAAACGTACATTCACACAAAGACACACACACCACGCACACACGAATGTTCACGGTGGCGAAAAACTGGGAACAACACAAATGTCCATCTCCAGGTGAACGGACGATCAGAACATGGTACACACACACACACACACACACACACACACACACACCCCGGAATACTAATCAGCAAGAAAAAGAAATGAACTGCAGGTACGTCCAGCAATGCAGACGAATCGCAGAGTCATGCTGCTGTGTGAAAGAAGCCAGAAAAGAATGCACATAGCATGATTCCATCTACATACCATTTTAGAAAATGCAAACTAACATACAATGAGAGAAGGCAGATCTCTCATGGTCTGGGGACACAGCAGGGAGGGGGATCAGAAGGACTTCTCGAGGTTTGAGGAAAATTTGGGGGTTGTTATGGGCTGAACTGTGTGTCCCTCCCAAAGTGAAGTTCTAACCCCCAGAATCTGAGAATATGGCCCTGTTTGAAGATAGGCCCTTTCCAGGGATGACTGAGTTAAAATGAGGGGGCTGGGCGCTAATACAGTCTGACTGGTGTCTTCATACAAAAAGAGATTCGGACACGGTCGCTCACAGAGGGACGACCGTGTGAGGACACAAGGAGGAGGTGGCCATGCCCCCGCCAGAGAGAGAGGTTGCAGAAGAAACCGACCCTGCTGGCACCCTGATGTCACACCTCCAGCCTCCAGAGCTATGAGACAGCACATTTCTGCGGTCTAGGCCGCCCAGTCTGTGACACTTGTAATGGCAGCCCTGGCACACTGATACAGGGTTGACAAATACATTCCCTGTGTTGACTGTGGTACCGGTTTCACAGGTGTGAACACGCGTCCAACCTTATCGGGTTGTTTGAAAATGCATGACTGCATGTCAATTATGTCTCAGTAAAGCTGTAAAAAGGTGTGATCATCCACAGGGACAAATGCCACTGTTATAAAAGCCAAAGCCAGACCAGAGCACCCTGTTGGGTTGAGATGTGTCTCCAGAGGGATGACACTGGAGTGGATGCAAGGTCCAGGGCTTTCTCCTGCCACAAGGGACAGCAAATTGGCCGTCTGTGCAGTTGGTTTCCT
The DNA here is from genome assembly GCA_004027735.1 of Carollia perspicillata. Lineage (NCBI taxonomy): Eukaryota > Metazoa > Chordata > Mammalia > Chiroptera > Phyllostomidae > Carollia > Carollia perspicillata. The sequence goes on from PVKM010028261.1 coordinate 10,072, forward strand.
GTGGTGGCTCAGTGGTCCAGGGGGGCGAGGACTGAAAGCATCTCTGTGGACTCCTAAATCAGCCGGGAGCTTCCCAGGTTCCTGCCCCCAGTGCGGGCTGGCCCCCTTCCCCACCCCTCAGAACAAGAGCAGTGGGCAGCGAATTTCCTTTATACCACCTGATTCTAAAACCCAGTATCGGCCGCGAGAGAGCCATAGTTTCATGGCCAGGGTGCCTCCTCACGTCCCACTTGTTTGGGGGCCTGTTCCTCTCTTGCCTCCTCCCTTTCACTCTTCCACATCTGCCTCCGTGTCATTTAGACTGGGGAGCAGGCCACTGGGCACCCCAGCAGCAGAGCACAGGGTCCACAGTGAAACACTGGCAGCATGCTCCCTGCCTACGTGAGTAGCACACTGTCATGCGACATCCCAGGATGGCTCTGGGTCCAGCCTGCTTATGGCACACATCTTAACTCAGTATCCCTGGGTGCCTGGGCCCATCTGGCTGCCCAGGCCTATCTGGAGAGCGAGGCACAGCCAACAGAACCAACCGTGACCTCTGTGGGGGCAGTGCCAGGGCTAAGAACAAGGACAGTAGAGCCAGTGATGGGAACTGGATGTACAATTCTAAGTAGGGTCATCTCAGCAACAGGCTGAAGGGAGATGAGTGAGCCCCACAGCTAACCAGGCAGGTAAACAGCAGGCTAGGCAGGACGATCGCCAGGACAACCACCAAGACAAGGCACACAGCCAAAGGGACCTAGGGAAGCATTTCTGCAAAGCATCGAAGAGTCAGGGGGCTGGAGCAGTGTTAGGGAAGGCATAGATGGTAGGAGACATATCCCATGGGTCGGGGGGAGGTCTTGGGGCTGGTGCCAAGGAGGGCAGGCTCAGACTTGGGGTTCCAATCTGGCTGTTGTGTGTGGCACAGAAAACTGGGGTGCAGTGGAGCAGGGCACAGGGACAAGAATGCTAAGGTGATCCTGGCCGAGTGATAGTGCCCCGGAGGCCAACTGCAGAGACAGAGCATTCTGCTCATGGCCCCTCAGGGCACATCCCCACCCAGCCCTGAAAGCCTGGGGACACCAGTGGGACACAGGACACAGGACACATACCTTCCTTGGCACAGGCCAGGCCACCGGATCCCCCACCAATCACCAGGAGATCGTAGTCCTGCTGTCCTGCTGGGGTAAGGAGCGAGGATAAGAAGGAAGAGCAGGACAAGTCTGGGGCACCAACCCCAGAGGGCGACACACAATTTCCAAAGGGCAAGCCGCCCCGTCCGGTTAAAAGTGGCACAGGGTCTATTTCATTGGATGGAAGACCCCACCCTGTGGTGGCTGGGGTGATGCACGCACATGGGGCGGGGGGCAGCAACTACGTTCAGGTCATCTACAGGGATCTCGAGACTGCACCATGCTGGGGAGATGGGGAGATGGGGAGACAGGGAGACGGGGAGATGTGCAGTCGCCTTTGCACCTCCCACCCCCACCATTCAAGTAGGAGATTTAACTGGCAGGGCTGAACTCCAAAGTCACTCAGTGTTCTGAGCCAGGAAGGATGTTTTTGGATGCAAAAACATTTGGATGCAAATGTTTTTCTTGCATCCACCTGTCTTTCTGTTGTGAAGGTTACCTTGTCACAGGTAAGGGAGACCAAAGAGCTGTTCCCGCATCAGGAGGCACAGCCAGGCCTCTCAGAGTACCTGGTGCATGCCGGGCTCTGGAGGGAGCCCACTCCGAGCAACAGTAAGAGCTGTGGGGCCCTGAGTGCCCCCCTGGAATGCCTTTGGGGCTCACTGTGGTGTCATGTCAGAGACAGCTTGCATCCTCCACTCCCGCGCCTGGCACAACAGGCTGCTCACATCCTCACTGGCCCATACATGGCATTGCCTGTGTCTCTTCTGTATGTTACTGACATGGAAGGCAGTCAAGAGACAGCCAAAAAGAGGACGTGGAGGGAGGGAAGGAGGTGGGGAGTAGCTGAGGGCAGTGTGTCCTTCGGTATGGCCAGCCTGTGAGAGCTCTGACCCAGGGCCCTAGTCGGGGACACCCAGTGCAGACACAGCCCTACTCCCTGTGGAGGAAGGAAGGACAGAAAATTATCAGTACACAGAGAGGAAGGGGAGGGTGCAGACTACTGCCAGGGTGTCCGGAGTTGACCGCTGCTCCTGGGCAAAGTCCAGGGTTCTGGGTCTGCCATCCAAGGCCAGTGAGCTCACCCCATAGCAGTAGCAGAGGTCCGGCCTGTCAGTGAGAAGAGTGCAGCCATTTTTGCAGCCATCTCAACCATCCTGGCTATGGGGAAAACGCCCAGCGTCCTATGCCCATCAGAGGCCTCGGCTTGGTAGGTACCCCACAGGCCACTCTGGGGCCTGGGCTCCGCCAGGGACACAGGAGTTGGAGCCTAGAGGAGGCCCTGGGGTGCCGTTGAGGAAGCCTGGGGAGTGGCTGCCCAGAGCTGTGTCCAGGCCTCGGCCCATGGCCTGTAGGCAGCCTGTCCCATGGGAACACTCAGCTGTGGCCACCACGCAGCAGGGCTCACCCAGGTTCCCTCCACGAGCAGGCCTTTGAGGGCACCTGAGATGCCTGTTCAGGTACTTGCAGATCTAGGGAAGCCACAGCTCAGTTTGAGCAGCCAGTCCAAAGTGGACCCAATTCCAAATCCAACTCAAGGACTCTAAAGAGGCCCTAAACTGCCGTCCGTTGTTCTGATGGCTTCGCTATGAGCCCAGACAACCAAGGACCAACGGCTGTTGGAGAAAAGCCACCGCCAGATAAGGAACACGAGCCTGCTGGCTGGGGCTGAATCTCTCCAGTGGCCCGTGGGGGCCACAGGGGGAGGCTCTGCCAAGGAGGACACCCCTACCTTCCATTGCAGGTGCTCGTCCTTCCCACCGCCACAGCAGGGTCCCCGCTGAGTCTCCCTGTCCCTAGGCCTGGCCCTGGCACCCCACCCCACCCAGCCAGCTATGAGGCAGAGGGCAGGGAGAGCAGCTGGCCCTGTGGATTGTGGGCTTATCTTTAGCAGTTTGCTCTCCCCACTCACTGTGCACACCCAGGGGCCCTCTGGGTCTCATAATCACTTGGAAGAGCCCAACAGTGGAGCCTTCTGTAAGTGTAGGAAAGCTGCCTTTAAAGTCATGGGGAGGGTTAGCTAGGAAGAACCCTAAAGAACCCCAGGGTGGGAGGGGTGGGCACTACTCTGCAGGGTTACCTGGAGGCACCTGTGCACCCCACACCCCGTGGTGAGGCCTCATGGCCTCACCCTTCCCACCTCAGCCAGGCACAGCAGGCAGGACTGGCCCAGAAAGGTCTGTCTGGCGTTTGAGTTCTGAGCCCACTGTCCTTGAATTTTCTGCTCTTCTCCGAGCGTGGTGCCCGGCCCAGGACCCTAGCAAGGGTGGCAAGGCTGAGTGACCCGTTCTTGGAGGGCACGTGACCCACAGGTGTGCTGGCCGCCACAGGGACACCCTGGCAGCAAGTGTTAGGGAACAGGTGAAACCAGCAGCGCTGTCCTGCTCATTTCTGTTCAGGGGGTCCATCAGCTTCCCCCCAAGCCTGGGACAGGGGCAGGCATCTTTCTGCTCTTAGAGAAGCTGCAGGGCTGAAGTGGAGGAGGAGGCTCAAAATTTGACCAGGCGTCCTTGTTGGGGCCAGTCCTATTGCTCATTATCCCAACACCGAAGGCAGAATTCTTGGGGTACCACCTCCTGCCCAACTGCAAACTAGGCCATGGCGTAACCCCTTAGCCTAGAGGGCTCTGCCTTTTGACCACAGGGGCGGCTCCTTTACAAATCTTTTCATTGGCTCCCCTGCGTCAACTGAGACCATAACAGTACACAGGTTTGCCCATTTACACATGGACAGTCCTGAGCTCCAGCGCACCGCTGGCAGCGGAGGGCGCAGCCTCTCTTCTCCCAAACCTCTTCCCACAGCCGCTCTGTGAAGGCGCCCTCACCCGGTCCTTGCTCAGGCCCTTCAACACACGCAAACCCTGCCCAGCGACCTGCCCCTGCCCTGGACCCTCACAGCACTCCCTCACTCTCACTCACGTTGTGATTACTGTCCTGGTTTCTGCAGGGTCCTTCGTGGCTCCAGGAGATGGAGCCGCCTATCCTTTCCTCCCCCAGGGCGCCTGCAGAGCCTGGCAGGCAGTGGGTGTTTAGAGCCCATTGGTTCCCTAGTGTCGTCTCCTCACTGATGTCCTGCACGTGCAAGTCTTGAGCACTTGCTGTGTGAGACCACTAGGGCCTTGGGGCGGAGGTGGCCAGATGTGGCCAGTGGCGTGTGCAGGGGATGGTCCCAGGGAATCTCCGGCTGGGTGAGCAAGCACTGGTAACTTTACCGGGTAGGACCTCTGGCAGGGTCACCCAGCGGGCTTTGGGGGTGGCTGGAAACTGCAGGACTCCTTGTCCTAGCTGACACTGCTGAACGCGGGGACAACATCACGTGAACAACCCCCGGGCAGACAGCCCCGGCCGGACCCCGCCCTACCTGCTGTGTCGCGCGAGGCGCTCCGCACCCCACCCGCCCGGGCCTGCATCCGCCACCGGAAGCGCCCGGGGACTCCCCAAAGCGCCGCCGCTCGAACCGCCATCGCTGCCATCCGGGCCTCGGCGACTGGGCTGCCCGCCGCGCTGCCTGCGCCGGCCGGGTGTCCGGGTGCCTGCCAGGGCAAGGCGAGTGCGCGCTAGGGCTGCGGGGTTCTCCCGGGAAGAGATCCGACCTACTGCTGAGGTCCCATCCCAGGGAGGGAGGATTCCGACCTCCGGCAGGAGTCTCTGGACCTGGAGGTAGGGATTCGGTTGGAGGGATGGGGAATTCGGACCCAGAAGATGGGGTCCGACCTTCGGTGGGGGTCTCTGCACAGGAGTTGGGGAAGGGGAACCGGACTTGACTGAGGAAGTGCGAACTCTGCGCCTGTGCGGCGAGATCCGACTGGGGATAGGGGTGCAGACCGGGATAGGGTATCCCACTTCCCGTGGGGATCCAGACTCCTAGGGCGGGAGGCTGTATGTGGGGGGAGGACTTTGACCTTGTGATTGGATTGCAGAGGCTGGTCCCTCACCGTGAGTGAGTCACACTTGTCTTTGAGCTGGGATCAGAACCTTGGGCATGGGAGCAGCTTAGTGGGGCCCAGGCCCAGAGGCTCAACAGGTTCCCTTGGGAAGGCCTTGGGGTACCCGCAGGCCTTTCCTTTCAGGGGAATGCTGCCCCACCAGGGAGGCAATGACAGTAGCCCAAGACCCCTCAGGACTGGGTGCAGGTGGTGTGGCCTCATTATACACCCACAACTCCCCACCCCCCACCTCCACCCTCCCTCTGCCAATGTAGAAAAAAGGGAAGTCACCCCAGGCCTGACTGGCTAACTTTGAGGTTTTTCCAGCCAGAGGCTTTCGTGTCCTTTGCCTGAGACTGAGCTTCCCCGAGTGCCTGCCGCCTTCCAACCCCTAGAGGGGCTCTGAGGGGCACTGCAGGTCCCGTGGGGAGAGCAGTGTCACGGGGCCAACGCAGCAAGAAGCTGGCTGAAGTGGTGAGAACAGATTTTATTCAGTAACTACTGACAGTGGGGAAAAGAGCTTGATTTGCTCAGAGGCAACTGGGTGTTTTAAAAGGGAGATTGAGGTGGGAGGGGGCAGGCTGCGGCCAGGGGGAGCTTGAGAGTCATTGAAGTGAAAAATTAGAAAAAACAGAGTGGGGCTTAGGGGTTGGTCCAAGTAATGCCACCTGGGTTCACTAACTAGCACTCTTGCTAGTTAGGTTGGGTTCCCAGCTCTTCGGAACTCTTCTCTGGGCTGACTCAGCCTTGCCCTGACTCTGGGGAGCCCTGCCTCAGCTCCACACGCCTGGGTCCTGAGCCACCTGCCTGAACGGGGGTGGGCGGGGGGACGTCATGCTGTACCTGCAGCGGCTGATACAGCTGGCACGTCTTGCTCCCACTGTGGTGCAGGTGGCCAGGCTGGCCTTCCTTGTTAGGAGATAGGCTCATGACTTGGCTGGGTAGTTCAGTTGGTTAGAGTGTCATCTCCTCTACCAAAAGGTTGCTGGTTCGATCCCCAGTCAGGACACGTACCTAAGTCGTGGGTTTGATCCCTGGTCAAGGCACTTAAGATAGGCAACCAATCAATGTTTCTCTTTCACATCCATTTTTCTCTCTCCCTCCCTTTTTCTCTTTCTCCCTTCCTCTCTCTAAAATCAATAAAACGTGTCCTCGAGTGAGGTTAAAAAAAGAGAGAGAGAGAGAGAGAGACTTACCCCTGTGCCTGGTCTGGGGACCACCTGTGTCCTTATTTGGTTACTCGCTTAAAGGACAGAGGTCCCGGACTATCCTGAGTGGGCGCCCATGTGGGCTGCACATGGACTGGGTCCCCCAACAGTGCCATATGTTATGACCGCAGGCCAGCTGTGCCCACCTCAGTCAGGGCAGCGGCTGGCCCAGGCTGTCAGGGAAAGTGACCAGCAGGCCCCCAGGCAGAGCTGTCGGACACACAGTTGCTCTGTGTGCCTGAGGATCCCATCCCGGCCGGAAACTGTTTGTGGGAGGGTTGGGCCGACGTTCCCCTTGGGTTCTGCCCGGCCCAGGCACCGGGCCCTTCCCCGGGCTGCCTCCTGACGTCTGGACTCCAGCATAGGCACAGGCATGTGCTGGGGCACTTGGTCGACCTTTGGAGCCTGGGGCCCCCATCAGCGTAAGGGGTTCCAGTGGTAGCACCGCCAAACCGAGGAGAAAGCAGGTGAGCCAGAAGGGCAGGTGTGCAGCAGCCCAAGGGGCCGGGCCAGTCACAAAGCCCTGGAGCCGGCCTCCCTCCCCTGACTCCCTTCCCGCCTCCTCTCCCGTCTCCCCCGGACCCAATCCCTACTGTGTCTCTCAGATGCTGGAAGGCCTACCCCTGCTGTTGACCGTTTTATTGTGCCTGGCGCTGCTGGCCCTGCTGCTCTTCCTGCGACACCGCATTTTTTTGCTTTTTTTATTCTGGAACGAGTGTGTCTTGCAACCCATCAACAACTGGCTCATGGGTGACAGCAAGGAACAGCGCATCCTGCACTACGTGCTGCAGCACGCGGTGGCCGGGGACCCGCAGAGCGTGCTGGAGGCCATCGACACCTACTGCTCGCAGAAGGAGTGGGCCATGAACGTGGGTGACAAGAAAGGTGGGCGGCCTGGCCAGCAGGCGGGGAATGCAGGAATGGGGACGCCGGCCAGGCAGCACAGCCCCTTGACCAGAGGGGCCTGTTACCACCCCGCTTCTGGGTGTTGGGGTGGAGGGGCTTATTTGGAGCCCTGGGGGCCATGCCATCTGCCCATCCAGGAGCAAAGGCTGTGCAGAGACCCCATGGAGAGGGACATTTGATAAATTGCCCAGGAGGCCACTGTTCAGCCCCTGCCCCCTGCGCCCTGCCCCCAGACCAACAGCTAATATTAGTTAGAGGGACAGCGGGGGCTCCTGGCAGCCCCGTGCTCACATGCCATCATCTCTCAGAGTGGGGGCTGGTGCAGGGTGGGCCGTGGGTTCCTGGGTGTCCCGGTCAGGCACGGGGGTGCAAAGAGCCCCTTGGATTCTGCCCAGCTCGGGCACTGGGCCCTTCGCTGGGCTCCCTCCCGACCTTGGTACTCCAGCATGCACACAGGCACGTGCCGTGCTGCGTTCCTCACGTCCAGCCCTGGAGACAGATGTGACAGCCACTGTCCAGCCCCCTCAGAGCCCTTCAAAGGGTTCAGCTCAAGGGAGCTAGGCAGACCCTGAGTGTGGCCCATGGGCAGGAAGGGATGGGGGCTTCCACGGAGGGCAGCTCTGGATTAGGACCTGTAGGAGTCAGCCAGGGACCATGGAAAGAGAGAGACCAGTGTGTGGAAAGGCATAGAGGCCTAAGGGACCATGGAAGCTCGTGGGGGGTTGGGGGTGTATAGTGGGACCATGGCCCTGGGGGAGGGCTGGGGGCCAGGCATTGGGTGGAGCTGTTGCTCAATCAGAAGGGACAGAACCAGGACTGGGAGTGGGTCTCCTCCTGCCTGCACTCATCCCCTCTTCCTGCCTCCAAAGGCCGGATCGTGGACGCAGTGGTGCAGGAGCAGCGCCCCTCCACGTTGCTGGAGCTGGGGGCCTATTGCGGCTACTCGGCCGTGCGGATGGGCCGCCTGCTGCTGCCCAGCGCCCGCCTGCTTACCATCGAGCTCAACCCCGACTACGCCGCCATCACCCAGAAGATGCTGGAGTTTGCAGGCCTGCAGGACAGGGTGTGATGCATCTCCCAGTGACAGATGTGGACACTGACAGGGGCCAGGTG